>JAXQQM020086468.1:0-296510 GCA_034641835.2 Pinus albicaulis | reverse complement strand
ACTAATCTACAGCAGGTCCTGGAAGGATCATGTTGAACATGTTGACAGGGTGCTCAAACTATTGCGGGAGAAACAATTATATGCAAAAAAATCCAAATGTTTCTTTGGAGTACAAGAGGTGGAATATCTGGGTCATATTGTATCTCACGAGGGTGTTAAAGTAGACCCTAACAAAATTAAAGCCATTAAGGAATGGAAAGTCCCCACAACCATAAAGTAGTTGCGAGGATTTCTCGGGTTAACGGGGTATTATCGTAAGTTTGTTAAGAATTATGGGAGAATAGTAGCACCTCTAACAACATTATTGAAGAAAGATGCATTTTCATGGACTCCTGAAGCAACTAAGGCCTTTGAGCATCTTAAAGAGGCAATGTGCCTAGCACCGGTCTTAGCTACGCCAGACTTCACAAAAACCTTTATTGTGGAATGTGATGCCTCAGGAAATGGAATTGGTGCTGTTTTAATGCAGGAAGGAAGACCCATTGCTTTTGAAAGTCGTCCAATCAAAGGAAAGTATTTACGGAAACCTATTTATGAGAAGGAAATGTTAGCAATACTGCATGCACTAAAGAAATGGCGAACTTACCTAATGGGAAGACACTTCAAGGTAAAAACTGATCATGATAGTCTTAAACACTTTTTGGAACAAAGACTATCTTCAGAAGAGCAACAAAAATGAGTCACAAAGATGTTGGGTTATGACTTTGAAATAATCTACAAAAAAGGAAAGCTTAATGTTGTTGCAGATGCACTCTCAAGAAAGAATGAAGAGGTGGAAGCATTGCTTTGTGCCATTTCTATTATCCAACCAGATTGGATAACCGAAGCAAGAGATGAATGGAAGAAGGACAAAGATGTATGGACACTCATTCAAAAGTTGCGGCAAGATCCTAGTACATCTGATAGATTTAGTTGGAAAAATGATTCCTTATGGTACAAAGATCACTTATATATTTGTAATAATTCCCAACTAAAACAAAAGATTCTTCTGGAATTGCACACTTCTCCTTTAGGAGGACACTCAGGATTTTTAAAAACTTACCACAGGGTGAAGAAAGAATTTTTTGGGATGGCCTTAAATCTGATATTCAAAAGTTTGTGGCGGAATGTTTGGTTTTCCGGCAGAATAAAGTGGAAACAATTAAGACCCCGGGACTTCTACAACCTTTATCC
Source organism: Pinus albicaulis (assembly GCA_034641835.2). Lineage (NCBI taxonomy): Eukaryota > Viridiplantae > Streptophyta > Pinopsida > Pinales > Pinaceae > Pinus > Pinus albicaulis. Next base: position 295,337 of record JAXQQM020086468.1, on the reverse strand, counting down.
ATTCCAAGTCAACGTTGGGAGGAGATTTCAATGGATTTTATCACAGGTTTACCTAAGTCCGAAGGAAGAGTGTCATCATGGTGGTAGTTGATAGACTTACCAAGTATGCACACTTTTGTGCATTATCTCATCCATTTAAAGCAAGTACAGTTGCTACTACATTTATGGATAGAATTCAAAAGATACATGGAAGCCCAAGGGTTATTGTGAGCGACAGAGATCCCATTTTTACTGGAAATTTTTGGACGGAGTTATTTTCTTGTTTTGGTACTCAATTAGCTCATAGCTCATCTTATCATCCTCAATCTGATGGTCAAACTGAGATAGTAAATAAATGTTTGGAAGGATATCTTCGTTGTTTTGTATCTGATAAACAAACACAATGGGTCAAGTGGTTACCTCTCTTTGAATGGTGGTATAACACTTCCTTCCATACTGCAGCAAAAATGACCCCATTTATGGCACTTTATGGATATCATCCACCATCCATCACATCATATTTAAGAGAAAATTCGAAGGTTCCAGCAGTGGAAGATCACATCGAGCATCGGCAAGAAGTTCTCCAACTCTTAAAGGATAACCTGAATTTGGCACAAAATCGAATGAAACAACAGGCAGATCAACATCGCAGCGAGATAAGTTTTGATGTAGGAGATTGGGTATTTTTACGGCTACAACCATACAAACAAATGTCCCTTAAGCAAGCAAAGAAGGATAATAAATTATCGCCAAAGTACTATGGTCCTTACAAGGTGTTGCAAAAGATTGGTACTATGGCATACAAATTGGAGCTTCCTGCTTCTTCGCGAGTACATCCGGTTTTCCCTGTTTCATGCTTAAAGAAGGTTATAGGTGAAGATCTTCCAGTTCAAACAATATTGCCAGAACTTGATGGGGAAGGGAAAATCATATTCGAACCTGAAGCAGTCATGGAAAAAAGAACTCGACAACTACGGAATCGATCAATTTCAGAGTATCTCATCAAGTGGAAGAACTTACCCACTGAAGATTCTACATGGGAGGATGAGAATTTTATACGAAAGCACCCAGAGCTACTCAAGCGTTGAGGACAACACTTTTTTTGAAGGAGAGGGGCATGTTAGGTCCCTATATTACTAGTATAGTCCCTTATTGTTGTTAGTGTAACCCCCTTATTGTTATTATTGTACCCTTGTAACCCCCATTTTGTTATTATTGTGCCCTTAAATTATTATTGTTAGGTCGGCTAGGATTACATTGTAGCCCACTAGGATTACATTATGGCCCCATGGACTCCTATATATAGAAAGGAGGTTTTGTGAATTGTATCATCGAAGAATTGTTCATTTATGTAATGTATTGGAGGTTGCCCCCTCGAAGTGGCTCATTCTAGGATTTCTAGGCGTGGATATCTCTTTTTCTCTAACTACCGGGAGTTGGTTACACAACATAGACATATAAATACTTGTTATTTATCCATATTGAATTGACTATAGTGGGATGGAGAAAGGGAGACAGTTTCTCATATTAATTTGACTTTATAAAAATGAGTGTATTAAATTGACATAAGTGACAAGAAATAAGTATATTTATTAAATAAAGCTTAAAGATAAGAAAATTCAAAATGATATATATATATATATATATATATATATATATATATATATATATAATTCGTAACTTTTCATTGATATAGAAAAATTACATGTTACATTTTACTAGTATTGTCCATTATGGAGCATGATAAATAACGTATCCTCACCTCGGAGGCTTATAGTTCATGTATTGGTGCAATATATGCTGCAAGTATCATGTGAAGAAATACAAATCTGATCTAGCTATGTATATGCATATCAGAAAAAATAAAAATAGATTCCGATAATAAATAATATCATAGGTGTCCATAAAAAAAAATAAAGCTCCCATATGCCATGGCAGTCAAAATGCAGTCATGGAGTGACTGCTCCCATGTCCTAGAATTCATCAATGAACAGTCTATGAAAATATTTGTAAACCTGTGCACCATCGTGTTTAGTGATGAACCATGTGCCCCACTCTAGCTCTGCTGCTTCTTTGGAAAGTTTATCTGCCACTCTATTCCTCTCCCTGAAAATATGAGTGACATATATAGTGTAAAAATAAGTTTTGAGATGAAGGACTTCCCACAATAATGCTTTAAGTGTGTGGGTGTGGCATAGTGCAAGAGAATTGAACCAATTAAGGACAACAAGAGAGTCTCCAAAGATCTGAATATTGTTGCATTCCTTTTCATGGGTGAATAGTAGAAGAAGTTGGAGGCATAGGAGTTCTACATAATTTTTTGTACCAAGGCCCAACCCCATTTTTAGGTGATAGTAATGAGAATTTGATATGAATAGAACTACCCCACTCCCACACCCATGTTGATTTCAGGCACCGTGAAAATAAGCCCATGGTTGGGTATGGTCGATACATTCAGGATTAATAACCTTTAATTGGTTTGGTTAAGCCTCATCTGGTATGAGGCTGTAAGTAGAAATGGTAACAGCACAAATGTGATCCTAGATCACCGGCTGACCATCAAAAGTATGCCGATTATGCGCAGTCCAAATGCCCCGTGTAATAAGTAGGGGTAGATTTCTCAGTTTAGTACATGTAACAACCTGCCACCACTCTGACCAAGCCTCAGATAATGTATTGCCATGCCATATGATAATGCACCCCAGTGCATGATTGACCATATTCCAGAGTAATTTGATCGCTGGGAAATCAAGGAATATGTGTTGAGCATCCTCCTCATGGGAAAAACAAAAGCAACATTTGGATGTGCCATAAATGGCATGCCTATGGAGATTTTCCATAGTCGAAATGCAGTTATGAAGAATGAACCACAAAAGTAATTTATTTTTATGAGGTTTCTGCAACTTCCAAATGGTTTGCCACCACCAAATTTTGTCCTGGGGCTCTTTTAGGTGGCTAATAATGATATAGCCAACTTTGGGGGAGTAAATCCTGCTGGGGGAGAGTGCCCAAATTAGCTGATCATCTTGGTCTGAGAGACAGATATGTGAAACTTGAAGAGCTCTAGTGTACCTAAACCAGTCAAGGTAACCCTCCCGGGGGATCCCAAGTGCTTGTGGAGTCATCCATTCCTGTGCATGCCAATTTTTCTGCTCCAGATTAGCCACCTATGCAAGATGGTTGAATCTAGCATTGGTCAAATGATTAATGATCCAGTTCGACAATTTGAAATTTCTCCCACTGCCTGACCACAAGTCAGTACCCACTCTAGCAGATTTTCCCGAACCAATTTTCCATGTCAACCCCTTTTGAATAAGGTGCGAAGATTTTGTGATAGCCTTTCAGATGATGGAGGATCCACGATAGATTTTAATATTACCTCTAATCAAATCGAGAGTGTTCCTAGGAGCAATATATTTGGCACCAATAACCTCCTTCCACAGACTGTGTCCAATAATAAGATTCCAACCCAATTTTGTAGCCAGAGATGATGAAAAAACATGGCATTCCTTAATGTCCAAACCACCCCACTGTTTGGGCCAGTAGATCTGATCCCATGCCACCCAAGCAAAGATGCGCTCCTTTGTCAAATTTCTCCAGAGAAATTTTCTGCAAATCCACTAAATTCGGTTGGTGATGCCTTTGGGAAGCCACGCAAGGGACATCTAATAAACAGGGATGGATTCTACGAAAAATTTGATTAATACCAATATACCAGCCTGCGAGAGCCACCAATGATGCGAAATGTTGATTCTTCGCTCCACTTTGGCAATCAGCCAATTCCAATATTATATCTGGTAGTCATTTGGCTTAACATGGAATCCAAGATATTTTAGTCCATCCACAATGTATTAGCGCACATATGGGAATTTAACAGTGGCCATCCCCTGTTCATGTGCAGAACATCTAGTCATAATAATGGTGGATTTACTTTGATTGGGAGCCATGCCCGTAGCTTTGCAGAACAGCTAAAGAATATGTTCAAAATGTAAACATCCCTAATAAGAACCAGCCAAAAAAATAAGCACATCATCCACGAATAATAAGTGAGTCAATTGCGTGACCTCATTAAAATTAATTCCTTGGAGGTCACCATCAGCCTTTTGCTTTTGTATCAGAGCTGAGAGGCCTTCCATAACAAGGACAAAGAGTAAGGGTGAGAGAGGACAACCCTGCCTAAGACCCCTCCCAGCATGAAAGAAATCAGATGCAGTCCCATTAAGGGGAATGGTGAAAGATGGATTACTGATACAACCCATCATCCAATTAATAAAGAGTGGTGGAAACCTGGTGTGAATGAGTATAAGATGGAGATAATTCCAATTGACATGATCGAAAGCTTTCGCAAGATCAATTTTGAGAATGGTGCTCTTAAGATTGTTAGTTTTAATGAAATGCGGGACTTCTTGGGCGGTACCAATGGCTTCATGAATTTGTCTATGATGAAGAAAGGAAAATTTTTCTTTAGCAATATGTTCAAAGATGATGGGTTTTATTCGATTATAAATGATATTAGAGATGATCTTGTAGATACAGTTGCAGAGTGATATAGGCCTGTAGTCATGGAAAGAGGCAGGGTGATCAAGTTTAGGGATAAGCATTATGAAAGTAGAATTAAAACCATCATAGATCCTACCAGTATTACGGATTTCTTCAATGACAAGGAGCAGATCGCATCCCAGGAGCTCGAAGAAATGGAGGTAGAATTTAATAGGCCATCCATCAGGTCCAAGACTTTTATCTTTTTTGAACCATTTTAGTACCCCCTTAATCTCACCCATAGTGATTGGTGCATTGAGCTCATCAGCCTATTCATTATTCACATTCCTGTTGAAATATCTAGCAATCTTCATGAAATCTGACAGGTTGATGTGGAGTAGTGCTCTGTATTGATTTGAGAAATGTCGAAAACCTAGATCTTGGAGTTGTGCATGAGTTATTGCCACAAATTTGGTATGATCGAATAATTCCCAGATGATGTGAATATTGTGCCTTCCTTTTGCATGCTACCGAAAAAAATTGGTGTTCTCATCTCTAGGTTTTAGCCAAATTTCTCTACTTCTTAACCTCCACTCCTCTTCTTTATGACGAATAATTTTTTACCTGGTGGATTCAAGAGCAAGGAGGTGCTCTTTGGTGGCAGTAGAACGATAACCCAAATAATCTGAATCATTGAGCTGTGTGATTTCAAGTTCAACCCTGTGCAACTCCTCCTCCTCAAGCCTTTTTTTCTGTCCAGCCCATTTGATGGTGATTTCCTTTATACGTTTAATATTTCCATGAAATACCCTTGTAGGTTCTATTTTTGGGTGTTGATAGCAATTTTACCACTTCTGTGCAACAAAATTATGATAATATAGTTCCTATAGCCATCTAGAATTGAATTTTATGGGTGGGTGCGATTTTAGATCGCCAGCCAAGAATTCCATATAAACGGGTGAGTGATCAGATATTCCACCCCTACCAACCCACTGTCTAGTTTTAACTAGATGATTATGGAATTTATGTTTAATGAGAAAACGGTCGAGTCGGCACGCCAATGCAGCCTCACCGGTACATCTATTTCTCCAAGTAGGTTGTTACTTTGTCATGACGATGTCGATCAGCTCAGCCAATTCCAGATTAGTGGTGAAGAAGATAGATAGCGGATCAGGTATTGCATGAGGTCCCTAGGATTCTGAAATCCCCAATGAGAAATTAAGATCTCCACCCAGAATGATATGTGGGTGTTGAAGGAGCGAACAACTCAGCAGAGATGTCTAGAAATGTTCTATGTTTATGCAAGGTCCATAAACACTAATCAGGGTGAAATAATTCTCCAAATCACCAATGGATACCTCCAAACCAATGACTCCTTCCCAGCACCAGCAATTAGACATCCAAGTATTATTTTTGTTTATACCCAAGGAAAAAACTCCAGATCATCCCTAAGCATCCAATGTCACAAATGACCAGTTTGAGAGAAGTGAGTTAAGGATACTAATGATAGATATACCATTCCCCAAAATTTCCTGGAGGAAGAGAGCATCAACGGGTGTAGTGGAAAGTAGATCTTTTAGAGCCAATCTTTTAATGGGGTTGGCAAGTCCCCTATAGTTAAAATAAAGACAAATCATGGGGGAACCTCGTCTTTTGGTTTTCTTGCTCTAAGAACCCGTAAAATGGATGATTTTGTGCCAGCCTCCACCTCAATGTTTGCCCTTCTGATGGATTTTGATATAACAGATGGTCGACCACAAGATCTGGATGGTAATATACCCTGTCTTGATCCAATGCCGAGCTCAGATAAGGGGGTCAGGTGAGTGATGGATCGAAGGAAGTATCAGTGTCTGATAGATGAGGAGTCTGTGATTGAAGCGGATGGAAGACCAGTAGACCCTGCAAAGGTGTGGGGAATGGTGGGCGGAATGGTAGGGGGGGTAGATGAAATAGAGAAACTAATGGAGTAATAAGATACATCTTCATGATGTGCAATAATAAACGATGCAGAAGTAAATAAATTATGATAGGAGGTAGCGGATAGAGCAGTACCTAGAACCGTAAATGAGAGGAGCTAAGTGGAAGGAGTCGATGAGGAATGGGACTAGTCCTGTGTAATCGGCCAACAATGTAGCACAGGCTCAGACCACTGATCATCATCACACGGCTATTCCTCAAAAGTCAGCAAGATAGTAACAGGGTACGTTTGTGTGGCCGCATGCGCAATCTTCTTATGGTGCGGGATCCATGCCCCCATAACTGGGCATTCCTTATACAGATGTCCCACCGAGTGGTAGCGTCTGCATCTGAATGGAATCCCCTCATAATCCAACAGTTGCTACCAGACCATCCCCTCGAAAAACATATTGTAATTATCGTGTAGCCCATCGCGGGTGTCCAAAAAGACAAGAATGCAAGAAAAAACCCGATTACCAGTCACTAAATAGGATTGGTCATGGTCAAGATAATGACCGAAATCTTCACCGATACTTTGCAGAGCTGTATCATTCCAGAATTGAACAGAAAGCCTAGGTAATCACATCCAAATTGGTCCTGCACCTGCATTTTCCTTGTTAGGATCAAATAGTGGGAACCATCGCTTCAAGAGGATCGGGTGCATCTTGATATGTGAATACTAGTTAAGTACCCAGTCCACCTGTGTCAGCAGTGAGAAAGTGAGTAAAAACCATCCCCTCATAAGGAGTGAGACTTCCGGTAGCTGCTGCAATAGCCCTCCCCAAATTTCCTCAGTCCAAATCTTTATTCGGGTGGTAGAGTATTTGCACCCATGAAATTTCCCAACCCAATAACTATTTGAAAATGATATTAATAATTTTTATTTAGCAATATCAATATTTTTATTTTCTCTAATAAAAACAAGAAATAAGTATATTGTTTTGACAAAAAAAAAGCTTAAAGATAAGAAATTAATATTTAAGGATGATATCAATCCTTATTATTTAGCCATATTGACTTAACTATATTGGGATGGATAAAGAGAGAGTTGCTCATATTAATTTGACTTTATAAAAATGAGTGTATTAAATTCACATAAGTGACAAGAAATAAGTATATTGATTTGACTTAATTCAAGCTTGAAGATAAGAAATTTGAGGAGGATATCAATACTTGTTATTTAGCCATATTGACTTGACTATATTGGGATGGAGAAAGGGAGGGAGTTGTTCATATTAATTTGAATTTATTAAAATGAGTGTATTAAATTGACGTAAGTCACAAGAAATAAGTATATTGATTTGACACAAATAAAAATTAAAGATGAGAAATTTGAGGACGATATATATATATATATTCTTGTGACCTTGAGGAAGCCAACAACTATTTGAGGATGAAACCAATAATTGTTATTTAGTCATACTGACTTGACTATTTTGGGATGGAGAAATGGATAGAGTTTCTCATATTAATTTGACTTTATAAAAATGAGTGTATTAAATTGAAATAAGTGAAAGGAAATAAGTATATTGATTTGATAGAAATAAAGCTTAAAGATAAGAAATTTGAGGATGATATCAATACTTGTTATTTAGCCATATTGACTTGACTATATTGAGATGGTGAAAGGGAGAGATTTTCTCATATTAGTTTGAATCTATTAAAATGAGTGTATTAAATTGACATAAGTGACAAGAAATAAGTATATTGATTTGAAATAAATAAAGCTTAAAGATAAGAAATATGAGGATGTTTTTTTTTTTGTGAACCTAACAATGATTTGAGGATGCTATCAATACTTGTTATTTACCTATATTGAGTTGACTATATTGGGATGGATAAAGGGAGAGAGTTGCTCATATTAATTTGACTTTATAAAAATGAGTGCATTAAATTGACATAAATGGAAAGAAATAAGTATATTAATTTGACATAAATAAAGCTTAAAGATAGGGCTATAATGAAAAACAAAAATCCACATACACCTTTAGTTAGTTTTAATTAAATATAGTATAAACCATCAATATTCTCACTGAGTGTTTTTTCTCGATTCATTGTTTGTTGATATTACAACCCAATATGAAGAGATAAAGATGCCATAAAAAATACTTCATTCTCACAACTCAGAGAACATATGTTGTTGGTATGGCATTCATTGTCGTAAAATCACCAAAAGAGTCATCCACATTGACATTTCTTGGTATGCATTTCCCATTCGTACCCAACCATTGGAAGGTACCCTTTATGTGTCTCTCGACAATCTCTCTTTATTGCACACTTTAAACGTTTTTGGTATTATTTAGCGGGAAGAATTCCTCCTGAGATTAGGCAGCTTAAATATTTGCAAGTACATGACCTCACCTGGAATTAGATCAATGGGTCTATTCCAGTTGAATTGGGCCAGCTTTCACAAACTCTACAGGTTGTCCAGCTTAAAGTGTTGCAACTACTTGACCTAAGCGACAATCAGATCAATGGTCGTATTCCAGTTGATTTGGGGCAGCTTAAAGCTTTGCTTTGTGAGAGGCACATTCTATAGCCAAGTATGAGGGAAATGTGTGATTTTGTCTGTACTCAACATGGAGTTGACATGTGTCCCTTTCAAAATAAAAATATATATATTTTTTAAATAAAATAATAATGTGGCCTATAATAAAAAAAAAATACAAATACACATTTTGTTAGTTTTAATTAAATATATTATAAAACATAAATATTCTCACTCAGTGTGTTTTCTCGATTCATTGTTTGTTGATATTACAACATAATATGAAGAGATAAAGATACCATAAAAATAATTTATTCTCACTCTTGGCCATAAATACTAAGTAAAATAATTTCATTATTCATACTGCAACCAAGTATGGAAGAGAAAGAGATGTGATAAAAATATATATATATTTTTTAGACAGGGAACAAAAACCTCCCCAGGTATATGTAGCATCCCGTAAGCCACATATACTAGAAAATCATGTGACTTTCGCAAGGATCGAGGCGTCTAACATTGGGGGCATCTATCCCTCTAGCTTGCTCATGACAGGAAATAGAAAACCCTACCCCCCGCCAGTTTTGAAACTGTGACCTCCTAAGAGAAATCACAAGTTCTTAACAATTGAGCCTGCTCAGGTTGTCTATGTGATAAAAATATTTCACGTAAATAATGAGGAAACATAATATTAGGAGTGGTCTTTAAGTGCGACTTTGTAGAGTTTACGACATATTTATCGCCAAAATATAACAAAAACAATTATGGTCAAATCTTGATTTATGGTGTTTAAACTCATTTTTTGACTACATATATGGATTCAACACCCTCAAAAACCCATGGGGAACTTACTGTTCAAAATTTCACACTTAAATATTGCTCACATAATTTTATAGAGAGATAAACGAAATATCAACATATTTGATATTTAACAGTTCAGTAACTTATTTGAATATCCACTTCATTTATATGTATATATGGAGAAAAAATTAAATAATAATAATAATAATAATAATTCTAATGTTGATAATAATAAAATATTTCAATGTTCAAAGAAAAAATGTAATTGAAAGTAAAAAAAAAATCTATTTATGTAATTTATTTAATTCTTAACATGAAAGTGATATATGCCATTTAAAAAATATTAATAATAGAAAAAATTCAATATAAGTCATAAATAACATATATTATTATGTAGAGTTAAGTAATATTGAAGAGTATTTAAAAATATATTAACAAAAAAAGAAACAGAAAAAACATTTTAATGTGGACAATGTAATTAATAAATAAAATATTTCAATGTCACCTATGCATATATTATATTTGGTTCAAATAAAACTATGTGTATATTACACAAAACAATTGAAAAAAAAAAACAAATTTTATAATTAAAACATTTCAAGTAGTTTCACCATTTTATATTCTAACATTTTTTCAGTTATATTTTAATGGGAAATTTTCTTTAAAATCTAGCAAAGGTTTGATGGAATTGGATATATGCTATGTACTGTACCTAATCTAGGTGCCAAAGAAAAAATTCAAAGCTTTTTTTCATTTATGCATTAGAAAATAAGTCTCGAAAGGGATAGAATCTCCAGAGTGCAAATTTTTTCCCAAGTTTTCCACCCTAAAATGGATTTGCACCTCAAAAAATATTTGATCCCTCATGGAGATTTCTAGATCCATGGTTAAGATGGATATACACTAATTTAAATAATAATGAAACACATATCCCATTGCATGCCAAAAAAATAAAAAACCGATAAAACCATTATTCACGACATTGGTCCATATCCTACTTCACAATGGCAACACCAAAATATAAATTGAAAATTTTAAATTATTAAATATTATTTTTTCCAAAAAAAAAATTCATTTATTGATATAATTTTTTAAAATTTATTAATTCTAATCAATAATAAAAATTGTCATAAATAATTATAAATATTAATTAAAAATGTTCAAATTATATTTGAATCATTTAAATAAAGAATTTATATAAGAACAAATTTAAGTGTTTCCCAAGAGGCATAGAGCAGATGGTAACACAATGTTTTGTTAAAGAACTTTGTGGTGTAAAGCTCACCAGCTTGAAACTTTGTGAGAAAAAATCCAACCATGCTAAGGGTTGGTGTGACCCAAGCTAGTTGGAAATGCGAGAGGGGGTGAATCAATATTCCTTTCAATTAGAGCATTAGTTAATATTCAATTATTATCAGTGTTTGTATAATGATAGAAACAAACAATAGGAACACAAATGCACACATTTTTTAAGGTGGAAACCCACTCTGGGACAAAAACCACCTAATGCTTTTCTAATAATTCTTTAATATTCAACTCCAATTGAAAATAAAGCTCCAACTTCATAGAATCTAGAAAAGCATTCTTCTCCAACTCCCACTGGATGGACGCTCCAACACTCGAGATTCTTCAGTATTCAACTAAATGGATGCCCCAACACCCACTGAGCTACAACTCACCCTAGCACCACCCTACCACCCTATAGAAGAATAAAGAAGAATGGACTCCCGTACCAGGGAAAATGGTCCACTTTACAATGATATAGAATGATGTACAAGAAGAAGATATACTAGAAAATAACCCCAACTTTGACACAACCACCTAATGATGATCCTAGACCTCCCAACACTGCCTCTTCAACCCTTGGCAGATAGATACTAGTACAATTTGTACAATAATGTATTTACAATGACTAAGTACAATAATACCTTTACAATGATTGTATGCAGTGCTGCCCACTTGAAGACTTCATATGATGAACTTCTTGCTGCTGTTATGCACCTTGGTTGCTGCTCTTGTCATGCTACCCTCTGCTGCACCTTGCTTTGCTTTGCTGCCCTAGAAAGTTTGGTCCTTTGCAACCCTTGACAACACATGATCTAGCTTTTTCTTGCCTTCTAGGAGCTCGATATTGAATCTGGTGTATCTCTGTTATTTCAGATCCCTAATATCTAATTTTTGGTCTTGTAGTAGTACTACAGGTTTTGTAGTAGTACTACGAGTCTTCTTTCCAAAGAGAGAGTTCGACCCAATCTCTCACAATTGCCTAATTGTAAACCTGAATGTCTTTATACTTCCTGCTAACTATGTTCCTATGAAAGGAGAAACATATTAACTTACTATTCATCAATATATATCAAAATTAATTTTCCCAACTAAACCACAAAACATATTAATCATTTGAAGACTCAATTGGAGCTGGATCTTTAGCACTAGATCCCAATAGTTCATTTTCAAGTATGCATGGAATGTGTCTCTCTATGCGAGCTAACCCAACATTTTTTTGTTGTATTTGGCATTGAATAAGCTAGTATTCCTTGTGGATTTACTTAATTTTTGTAGTTGGATCAATAATCCCTGCAAGAGATGATGATATTTCTTTCTCTAATATGGTTTTCATCATCCAGAAGAGATACAATGTCTATTGGCATTATGTACCATGACCTATGGTATGTCGAGGGTCAGGAATAAGGAATAAGAGTTTTCCACTCCTTAAGCTCAACCTCTTGATTCACAATTTCTTGATGTAACATACCCCGGTAACCTCACAGGAAAATGCATGGAGTTATGAAATATTTTCAACATTTACCAATGTGTAACTTTCTAAATTACTTTCAAAATTCCCCCATTGACCATTAGAATAATCATCATCATTACCTAGAGAAATATTCAGTAAAATCGTAGTGATTTACACAACCATTAATTGTCAATGTTGTAGAATATTAACTTAAATTTCCTGTTGTAACTATGCATCAATTCCATGACCATTTTAACTCAATTATTAAATCACATACTTGATAACATAAACATCACATCATGATAGAAATTAACATCATGAAAATGACACAATGAATAATCATATCATTAGACACTGATATACCCTGGAAACCCTGTAGGGTGAAAACCAAAAAACGTTTAATTTCATTATTAAACGTTCATGAGGGTGTTCAACTCTCACTCAATGGTTATAAGGGAGTCCATCCCTTGACCATTGTCATAAAATATTACATAGAAAAATAATCTTAAATGAAACATAACTAGCTATAAGCTATTACAATCATCATGATATCATTTACCCATGAATCTTCAATCTCTGTCTTTGTGGTCAGATTGTTTTCATCAATGGGTGATCCAGTAGTTGAAACTCATAAACCTGCATGTAATAACAAAAATTTATCTGCCACAATGTTAAACATGAACAATTCTTTGCTCAAGTCATTATCCTTTCCTTCCATTGTTGTTGCTAGCACACTTTATATCATGATTAGATAAAATATTAATACACCAATAATCAAACTTTATTTGTGACACTTCAACAACTATTTTTATCCATGTATAAAACATAAACACATTGTCATGAAATTCCTTCTTTCACATCATTTCACGTGCATTAGTAACAAATAAATCACTACTAAGTGTCATCTTTCCAACAATGCTAAAAAAATATTGCAGGCACTTGCATATTATTTCCAAAGTAAAACTAACATATTAGATAATAGTCTTGTGCATAAAAATGCATAACAATCTTTCAAGATAACTATCCCAACAAACGTTTTTCTTTGTGCCTACTATTATGTTTTCTTTGCCAATGGAAAATAACTAAATCTTGCATGGAAAAATAACGTTACATTTCTTTTCCAATGGATCAAACACATAATTTTTGTTCTTACATGCAAAGGAACATTTTCATCCTACCAAAATGTCTATCCCAATAACTATACATAATGTTCTCCTAAAAGAAAATTAATACCATAGTTAATTCTTTTAGGTGTGAAAGTGCAAATTATTTTTCCCAAAAGAAAGCCAACACAATCAATATCATGTGATTGCACCCTCCTTTTCTCTAGAAATCTTATACCAAAACTATATTTTTCCATGCATGCAACTGTATAGTTTCTCTAAAGAATCTTAATATAATAAAGCATGTGATTACTAGTTTTCCTCTCCAAGAATCTAAGTCAATAATGCATACAAGGATATGATTTTCTCTTCTATTCTTTTTGAAGAGTTATAACACAATAAATGCTTCCTTGCATACAAATATATATATTTATTTTCAAAGGAATCTAACAAACTAATTATTCTTTTTCCAAAAGCTAGCCAACTCACTTGTTATTATGCATGCAATACAAAATATTTTCTTATCATTTCACACATCAGCCAAATTTGTAATATTTCCTCAAGAAATAACATGAGTAACAAATCCTTCTCAAATAACACAACCAATTGTCTTTTATGCAAATTTTTTATGTGAACTACTTCTCACAAAAGTTATTTATCTCTTTTTGCACAACTCAAGCTTCTCGTGCATGTAAAATCACATGTTCAATTCTAGTAGATCAAATATACTAGATATTATTCATGTGCACCTAAGAACATATTCTATTCAAGAGTCCAATATTTCTCTTTAAAACTTTTAATGCCTATGCATCATGAGAACATACTTGGTAATCTTTTAAACGAAATAACTTAATTCATATTCAAAGATTATCAACATAATTTTTCTATTTTTGTGCATGTGAACAACTTATTCCTTTTCAAGGAATATCAACATAATTGTTTTATTTTTTATTACATGCAATTAATATTTTCAATAATATTAATAAAGTAGTTATCTCTATATGTATATAACAAACAATTCTTATGCGACAGAAAAATCAAATGGAGACACTCTGTTTTACTCTGTTTTTCCTTTTTTAGTCATCAACTTTGGATATGGATTGCGAACATATGGAAACAATTTGTTTAAAAACAAAAGAGTTTTTTGTTGGGAACAGGCTCATTAAAAAAAAAAACCTCTCTCATGTTTTACACAGGCGTCACGGTTTAGAAGATTCGAATGAATCTTTGCAACCCACTTTTCCATATTTAAATATTAAATAATTTCCTGTTTTGGTCATCAACTTTGGACACGGTTTCCGAACATATGGAAATTATTTTTTGAAAACCAAAAAAGGTTTTTGTTTGGGATGGATTCTTTAAAAACAACCTCTCTCAGGTTTTACACAAGTATCACAGTTTCGAATATTTGAATGAATCTTTGCAGCCCATTTTTCTAGATTTAAATATGAAATAATTTCCTATTTTTTTCATCAATTTTGGACACGGGTTTCAAGACATAAACAGATTTTTCAAATATGAAAAAGCCTTTTTTCTGGAACGAGCTCATTTACAAAAACCTCTTTTAGTTCGTGCACATATATCACAGTTTGGGATATACGAAAGCATATATGGACCCTATTTTCCAATAACTCATGCAATTCATATAAGTATTTAGCCATGAAATTTTTTTAAGAATTTAAAGCACATGAAATATTCTAAGAATTCAATGAAAAAATTTGCATTCCTCTATGCATGAAATTCCATAGAGGTTTTCTCAAGAAATAATCTTGATTCTTTATCATATGAACTTTTCCAAGAAAAGAAATTCAATTCTGATTTCATCATGCCCCATATGAAAACAAAATAATTTTCAAAGAACATTGTTACTTACCTTTTGATGCATGCTTGGAATCTCTTCTTCCTCTCTTTGGCTCCATTCTTCATGTATTATGTCCTTAGTTCTCCTATTTTTCCCATAGGCTTACAATAAATAAAATTAAGAAAATGGAATAGCTTTTCTAAATCTTAAAAACATACCATAAATCACCCATAAATCTGTTTTTTCCTAAATCACAGAATCACTTCATAAATCTCTCATGTTTTTATTTTCAAGGTAGATTTTCTTTTGGCTTATGAGAAAAATATCACTTATCCATAGTTTTTCTAAAGCTATTACTCATTATTTCTAAAACTCATAAAAGATACCAACCTGGAAATATAATTTATTTATATAGAAGAATATAAATTCTTCTAAATAAAAGAATTAAGAATTAATTCTTCTAAAATTCTTATAATTAACAATTACAAGAATATTCTTGATGTAATATTGATATAAGAATTAATAATATTTAATTATTCAACAACCCTCATTTTACGAGAGTTTTTGTGATTGGCTACGTCATAGATATTACATACTCCCCCCCTTAAAGGGAACATCGTCCTCGATGTTCTTCTCTTGTTCGAACATTAAGCTTTACTTTCCATTACCAATTATTTAGCCAATGTCAACTAATAGTTTAATCATAATACTTCTACAAAAACTCAAGGAGCACTATCCCTCTAATCATCAAAATGATAAGAAAAACTCTATCAAGTGCATGTTGTATTTTATCTAGGAGTTACACTAATATTTCTTTCCCACTAGTGTTGTTTGAAAATTATTGTTTTTCTCTCCGACATTAATTTCAATTAAATTTCAAACTCATGGAATTTATCTCCAACCATTTTCGTCTAGTCTGTCAAGAATTTAGAGTTCAATAACACATTCTTTTATCTAATACGAATTATTTCATTCACATATATATATTTCAATTTATTTCCTCTATGAATGCATATAAATAAGACATTTATGACATGTTCATTTTCTCATAAAAACATTTAATCCAAATTGTCGCTTAGATAATTTAATATATCATGCATGCAGAACTATAACACTTGAAACAAATTTGAGACATGCAATTTACAGTCTATTGTAGCATCCAACATCTCTAGATAATTTTGAAATCAATAAAAGAATATAGACATAATTTCATCTAACCATAGTTAATTTATGGGAATTATTTAGGAGCCTAGCATATTCCACCCAACCGTGAACTATCTCCAACATTTCCCCACCGAGATAAGATCTACTTGCCACTGGAATCAAAAACCTCATTCATTCCTTGGTGCTTTCTTCCCAACATATTTTTAGCAGCATCCTTTCTTAAGGTCTGCCAACATTTTTCCTAGGCCTTTTTGTTTTAGATTTTTTGAAAAAAATATACTTTTCTTTTTCTTTAAACACGTATTTCTCTCCCGCTGTGCTTTATTTGACCCCACTTAGTATTTATCTCCTACTAATTGATCAACATAATATTTCTCTCCCATTATGTTAATATTTTCCTCTTTATTATTTACTCCTAAGGATTTTTAGGAGAATTTTAGGGAAGATCCATCTTGGACTTAACCAGCAATAGCTTTTCTTAAGCTAGAAAAAAGACTTCTAAAGCTATAGAGTTATCTCCTGAATACCCAAACCAATGTATTCATTAACTCAATAATAAAATAAAATATTACATCATCACATCAACCCCATCATGGCTTTCAGAGACATTGAATCCAATAATAATTCAATGTCTAAAAATATTCAATGCCTAAAACTCCATTGTAATTTACATAATTGACCATTTTCATATTATCATTGAAGAAAAGGGATATTTATTTACACCACGCATATATACTTGACCCTCAACATGGGTCCCACAAATTGTCAAAGTACATTGACAACAATTCATCACATGTAATACAGGTGGTATACATTCCAAATTTCCACATAATAACTAGCAGCGGGGGCGTGGAAACTGATAAAATACTTTGTATTTTCATAAACATAGAGGGGTCCCATGTTTTTGCTTTCTTGTGTAATTATTAGTATTTTGAGTAAATATAGTGAGAAATTGTAAATGTTCCCAAGTGAGTGGAGAACATGAAAGAGTTAATTAGTTGGGAATATGAAGAGATAATCAGTTTCAGTAAATTTAGGGATTAGTCTAAATTTAAGACTTTGAGGAATTTCAAGAGTTTTGTTGAGTCATTGAAGGAGCTGAATCGAGTGATTATCAATTTGTATAAAAATAAGCCTCAGAGGCATTAAGCATATAGAGTGGAGATCAGGAGAGACAGAGTAGGAAGAATAGGGCCATCGAATTGAAGATCTGGCCAAACAAGAAGTTTTGTAAGTGGGTTCATTGTATAATTTAAAGAATCTCTTCGATTTTACATGAGTTTTGATTGATTAAGTTTTTGTGTGAGAATGTCTCGAATCTGTGATTAAGCGTGTGAATGGGTTGTATTTCAATAAACAATTGTATGGCAATGTGGAATATATATACTCTGTAAATTGGGATTAAATGATGTTCTATATATGATAGGAGGAATCGATGCTAGCCAAGGTTGACAATGTGGTAAAATACTGAAATTGAGATTATAGGGTTGTGTGAACTTTGTGAATCAATCACATAATTGTATGATTTGTATGCTTTGAAACAAAAACTGATTTAGGGTATATTCCAACATTAAATCGTTATTCTATAATTAGTTCATGAAGGAATTAGATACACTATCATGTATACACAGTGAAGAGGAAATGGGGTTTTGAAGTCACATTAAAAGGGTCGAAGATTCAGTGTGAATGTTACGAACTGTTTGAGCTTTGAATTGAAGTTGGGTCAAGATTTTATTAATTTCTGTGGTGTAAAAGCCGTGAAGGAAGTGAGAATTTGAAGTGAATTCATAGTGGTGAACCCAGAGTTGTATTGCTTATAGAAATGAACAAATTCATGCTATAAAATGCAGACGATACCACAGTCCTTGATATGGAATGTATTTGAATCGATGGAGAACTCTGTTTTTTGGAACCAGTGATGAACCAATCGACCTGCCGAGAGAAGAATCAAAGGAATCCAGAACTGTGGAACCCGTAAGGGCGTAGGACCATAAAAGAAACTGCGAGACGAAATGATACTGTGAAGGCGGAATTGAATTAGAATTGAAGGAAGGCGGAGTTAAACAAACGAAGGAATGGAACCATGAGTAAGAGGAAATGAAACCTCGAAGGAATAGTGAAAGCGGGTTGGAGACCCAATACCGGCAGTATCGCGCGACCACAAGAGTGGTAAGTGGAATTGTGAAAAAAAAATGCAATATCACTTATTGATTGACACGTGTCTTGGAGTGGTTTTTGAAAACCACGTGTTTCACATTTTTTTTGGGAGTTAAATCTCTGTCGTGAAAAAAATGCGATAGCCATCGGATGGGCTCCTAAATCATTGTTGGAGTGCGATAAGTTATTAGCTGTTGGATGGAATGGTGAATTAGTTGTTGGGACCCTCTTTTCTTGTCAAATTTTGGTCGAATTCAATAAATATACATTTGGTTTGATAGATGAACATTGGGTTAATCCAAAGTTAAGATATGCGTTGAATGGGTTGTGGGACCGAAGTCACATGTCATGTGATTTAAATAAAATAAAACCTTAGTGTTATGCGTGAGCGCAAAAGTATATTGTGGACCAGATGTGATGTTTGAGATTAAAGTCAAATTCGATATATATGATATCAAACATTTATATTGATATTTGATGAAGTCATATAATGTGAACCGAATATCTTTGAAGGGAAAAGTATGGCTGGAATAATGGTAATGTTTATTGGCAACAATTGGTGGTGGACCCAACATAAAGGAGTTTGTAAGTTGCGGGTTATTATAATAATATGCTTTGGCATTATTATATGAGGAAAGGTGCGTGACCATCATATTGAAATTTAGATTGAAGTCAAACCTTCGCATAAGTGAATGTTAAATGAAGGGTCATATATGTGATGATTGAAGCTGGAGTGAAGTTTAAGTTTGAACTTCCGAATATAAAATGAGAAATTGATTGGTGGGTTTAAAACCATAAGAGGAATTTAATTTAATATCCCCGTCTCGGATTTGAAATATTAAAAAGCACAAGATATATTATTAATTTTTCGGGTTGATAAAGGCGTGTGAGTTTGCCCAAATTGGTTGAGTTTTAATTGGGACATGAATTTGAATTTCATTTTATATGCATAGAGAGTTGAAAATGCGGGGTAAGCAGGGTAATCCCGCTATCATGTGGTATCAGAGCTAGAATAGCTCTGTTTGAAAGTTCAAGTTTTTGAATTAATTGCATGTATGAAAAGAAATCAGATTTTTGAAAACTGACAAAGATTGCAGCATACAGAGGTGCAGTGTAGGTGAGAGGAATAACAAGATCACTCAGGGATCTTGGAAGGTGAGTTGATGAGCATTATTTAACTCTGGTTTGAAGGATCTGTTTGCATAATTTAGGTTGCAAGCAGTTGTGGAAGAAATCTCAGCAAAATCAGATCACAACTTTGAGAGTAGTGATGAAAGAGTCCAACAAAGGATTCTAAAGTGAAGAAGAAAGTGTGGCAAAACCTGGAGAATTCCCAACAGAGGTTGGATGAAAGAAGAACATATGTGTTCTTGAAAAGTTGCAGAGTGAAGGCTAGAGAGAGCAGAATAGAGTGCTCAAAAGGTTCCAGCAGAAGGGGACTAGTACTTGCCAAAAGCCCAGATCCAGAGGAAAGGATTGGTGAGGTAAGTGGTAGCCGGGAAGACTCGTGTTGCGAAGCGAAAGTGCGGTTGATGAGTGAGAACTCATGGAAGAAAATAATATGACTTCCAAATTCTTAACGAGAGGTTATGAAAGGCCACAGAGAATAGGAAAGCAAAGATGGGACAAAATGGCATGAGGAAGAATTTGACTGATGAAAAATATTGGAAAGAGGTAGCTGAGATCAGATAACAATTTAATATTTTGGAAAATATGATAGAGGAAAGCTAGAGATTTGGTTAGCTAATGAAGAAGAAAGTGAAGTGGCATGGGCTACAGATGAAGAAAGAGCAGATGATACATTCTCAGCAGAAAGAGAGACTACTTAGGATGATTGAGTATTTGGAGAAGGACTTGAAGACTGAAACTTCAAGTGAGACCAAGAGGTCAAATGCCTTTACATCTGATGATTTTTGTATGTTAGCAGAAAAGGCGAGGAAGCTGGAACAAAGGATGGATGTACAGTTGAGATGTGCAGAACTCAGAACAAATGAGTTGAGAAGAGAAGTTTCTGTTTGTGAAGCAGAACAGAGTACAGGTGAAGAATGAAGATCTGCAAAAGATCTTATGAACCATAGTGGAAAACAAGAAGTTTGTCTTGCTGAAGAGGAAATTATTGATGATTTCCTGAGTTATTGGAAAAGTCCATATCAGCTGGATGATGTAGAACCTTGTATTTTTGTGACTGATAATTGTGATGTGATTACAGGTTTTACAGAGGAGGGTGAGCAATCTTGTGAAGCTGTCACAAGTATGAAGAAGTATCTCTCAGAAGATGAATACTCTGAAGAAAAATGCAGTGTTGGAGAATGTCTCTTGACTAAAGGAAGCAGTGATGCATTTATGATGGAAGTTGTTGCAGCACAGGAAGAAATTCTTGTGGATGAAGAAGGAGAGGATCAGTTTGAAGAACTGATATGTGAAACACCAGTTGAGGCTATTGAAGTTTGTGGTTTACAAACTGAAAGTTTGTGTTTGAATGTAGAGATAGTAAGTGATGATGAAGTTCTTAAAGACTGTCAGGGAGAAATTTCATTGTTGGTATATTTGTTGGAGAATTCAGAGTATGAAAGGGAGATTGTAGAAGGTAGAGTTCACCACAGTGAACAAGAAAACATCAGGGGAGCAGATGGTGTGAAAAGAAGACTAGTTGACAGTCTTGGGAATTCTTCAGAGAATTCTTTGGAAATTTTTGATCAGCATACTGATGTGCTGATAGAGAAGGAAGAAATTTCAGGACAACATACTGAAGTGCTGGCAGAGGAAAGAAAGGCACTGAGGCCTTATGATTTTTTTTTTAACAATTGTTTTATGGATGCAGATTTTGTTGATGATGGAGAAAATTTGACACCATTGGACAGTCAAATAGAAGAGGAGGAAAATTATGTGGAAAATCTTAATCCATGGGATGAAGAAATTAGATTGCTGGAGATTATGTTGAAAAACCAAAATTCAATGCAGGAAGGAGAACCTCAATTTCAAAATTGGGGATTGCAGAATGTGGAGGTGTAAGGGAGTGAAGACAGTGAAGAATTTCCGAGTCTTGGAAAGGACTTGGAACTATAGAAGGAAGAATTGGTGTCTGGATCATCAATTGAGACCATGGGGTCTTGTAGTGTTGAATTTGACAATTTGACTATAATTTCAGGTGTTATAGAAGACAATCCATCTCTTGGAGTTGTCTTGGATGAAGATGAACTGCTGCAGGAGAAGGAAGGTGAGGCTATCATGCCTCATGTAAAGGAACTTTTTATTATTGTTGATGACAAGAAGGAACTGATTTTCCTGATGGACAAAGAGAAGACTAGAGGACAAAATTTTGGGACTGCTACAGTGG
The DNA here is from genome assembly GCA_034641835.2 of Pinus albicaulis. Classification (NCBI taxonomy): domain Eukaryota; kingdom Viridiplantae; phylum Streptophyta; class Pinopsida; order Pinales; family Pinaceae; genus Pinus; species Pinus albicaulis. The sequence goes on along the minus strand of JAXQQM020086468.1, from coordinate 273,338 downwards.
TGGAGAATCAAAATTTTATTTTGATAGAAGATGAGGACACAGTACTTGAATAACTTGAATTGATTTCTAGGATCAATCAAGAAGATGGAAGACAATTACTAAAGATTGTCAAGGAAAAAGAAGAGGAATATGCTGAACCAAGTTTGCAGCATATTGATGAAATGCTTGAAAATAAATGGCTGAATTGTTTGCCGAAAACATTTAGAGAAGAGAATGAAATGGCAGAGCAGCAGATTGAAGTGTTGCCAGAGGAAATGTTAGAGAAAAAATTTGAAGTGTTTCCAGAGGAGGAAGAGACACAAGGATTTTGTGATTTTTGTGTTTTTTTTATGATTGTAGGTACTGATGGTAGGACTAAAGAATTTTTGGTCTAGGAGGAGAAGAAAGGAGATGATGATAGTGATTGGCAATTTAAATACTAGTCCAAGAAATTGCTGAAATCATAGAGTGGAGAAATTGTCATGAGTGACAATCAGGAAGAGCTTTTCTGTTGCAGAAAACAAGAGGGTATGGATGATTGGGTGGCAACTAGCACATGAGCTAGAGATAGAGTTAAAGTGGGGCTAAACTAGGAAGGTGTGATGGAAATTTCAACAAATAAGAACTTCGGCAAGCGAAGCGAGAGGTAGAATTTGACAATCAAGATGGAGCAATATTCAGCAATCGAGAAGAAAAGAAATTAGATCGAAATTGAATTTATGAGAAATCGATGGAGACGTGTCTCGGAAAGAAGCGAGGAAGCAAGAAGGAAAGAAATTTTGGCAAAGGAAAGACAAGGATAGAATATGAAACCATAGATGGAGGCAAGTTGTAGAACAATGTGTGGATGGAAACCTCGAGAAGTGCAGTTGAAGAATGTTGCAACGAGATGATCGGTTGCAAAACAAAGTGGGACAGGTCATAGGCGAGAGATGAAAGCACACTGAGCACATGATCAGGAGATCATGAATCATTTTAACCTTGGGAGTCTGATGTAGGGGCATTAGGTTCCAAAAAATACTTTGTATTTTCATAGACATAGGGGGGGTCTGATGTTTCTAATTTCTTATGTAATTATTAGTATTTTGAATAAATATAGTGAGAAATTGTAAATGTTCCCAAGTGATTGGAGAAAATGAGAGGACAATGATGCATTTAGAATATGAAGAGATAATCGGTTTTAGTAGAATTTAGGGATTTAGGCTAAATTTATGATTTGAGGATTCCAAGGGTTTTGTTGAGTCATTGAGGGAGCTGAATCGATTGATTATCAATTGGTATAATTGTAAGCCTCAATGGCATTCAGAGAACAGACCTGGGTAGATCTGGAGAGACAGAGTAGGAGATAGAGGGGCCATCGAATTGAAGATCAGGCCAAAAGACGAGAAGGATTTTTGTAAGTAGTTTCATTGTATAAATGAAGGAATTTCGGTTACATGAGTTTTGATTGATTAGTTTTTGTGTATGAGAATGTCTCAAATCTCTATGATTAGCGTATTGGGTGGACTATCGAACTTCAATAACCAAGGCTATAAAAAAATGTGTGAATATATACTCTGTCAATTGGGCTTAAGTGATGTTCTATATATAATAGGAGGAATCGATGCTAGCCAAGGTCGACAGTGTGGTAAAATACTGAAATTGAGAATATAGGGTTGTGTGAACTTTGTGAATCGACCACATAATTGTGTGATGTGTATGTTTTCAAACACAAACTGGTTTGGGGTATATTCCAACATTGAATCGTTATTCTATAATTAGCTCATGGAGGAATTAGATACACTGTCGAGGAAATGGGGTTTTGAAGTCACATTAAAAGGGTCGAAGATACAGTGTGAATGTTACGAACCTTCAATTGAAGTCGGGTCGAGAGTTTATAAATTTATGTGGTGAAAAATTCATGAAGGAAGTGAGAACGATGTGAATTCTGAGTTGTGAACTCAAAAAGTTGTATTGTATAGAAATGAACAAATTCACAGTATAGAACGGCGAGCGATACCACGGTCATTGATATGGAATGTATTTGGCCCATTGGAGAACTCTATTTGTTGGAACCGGTGATGAACCAATCAGCCTACGAGAGAAGAATCAAAGGAATCTGACTGTGGAACAAGTAAAGGGTGCGGGACCATAAAGAAAGCATGCGTAGTAATCAAGAGTGAAGGAAAAATTGAATTATAATTGAAGGAAGGTGGAGTTAAACAAATGAAGGAATGGAGGCAGCGTGAGCAAGAGGAAGCAAAACCTCGAAGGAATAGTGAAAGCGGGTTGGAGACCCAATACCGGCAGTATCGCGCGACCACAAGAGTGGTAAGTGGAATTGTGAAAAAAAATGTGATATCACTTATTGATTGACACGTGTCTTGGAGTGGTTTTTGAAAACCACGTGTTTCGCATTTTTTTTGGGAGTTAAATCTCTGTCGTGAAAAAAATGCGATAGCCATTGGATGGGCTCCTAAATCATTGTTGGAGTGCGATAAGTTATTAGCTGTTGGATGGAATGGTGAGTTATTAATTTTTGGGACCCTCTTTTTCGCTGTCACAAAGTTACGGAGGTTGAATTCAATAAATATAAATTTGGTTTGATAGATTAACATTGGGTTAATCCGGGGAGTTAAATCATACGTAGAATGGGTTGTGGGCATGGGATTATGTCATGTGATTTAAGGAAAATAAAACCTTAGTGTTATGCATATTTGGACCAAATGTGATGTTTGAGATTAAAGCCAAGTTCGATATATATATATATATATATATATATATATATATATATATATATATATATATATATATATATATATATAGATATATATATATGATATCAAACATTCGTATTGATATGGATGAAGTCATATAATGTGAATCAAACATATTTGAAGGGAAAAGTGTGGCTGGAATAGTGATAATTTTATTGGTAACAATTGGCGGTGGACCCAACTTAAAGAAGTGTAAGTTGTGGACTATTAAAATCATATGCTTCGACATTATTATATGAGGAAAGGTGAGTGGCCATCATATCAAAATTAAATTGGAGTCAAACCTTTGCATAAGTGAATGTTAGGTGAAGGATCATATATATGATGATTGAACTGGATTGAAGTTAATTTTGGAACTTCTGCATATAAATGAAATCAGGATGTATGGGTTTAAAATATAGAGGAATTTAATTTAATATCTCAAATCTCATATTTGAGATATTAAAGCCTCCAGATCTATTTATTTAAATTCCTAGTTCAATAATTTATAACATTGTGAGTTTGCCCAAATTGCTTGAGATTTATTTGGGTGAAAATTTGGGATGCATTTATATGCATAGAGAATGTTAATGTGGGTTTAAAGAGAAGGCATGCCATCGATAACAATCATGTAACTTTGAAGAAAATACCTTAACATATCTTTCATACCATAACGTTATACTTTATGTAAGTTATTTCCTTACCAGTTGTTAATATTATAGAGAAATAACAGTCCCATTGAACACTAGGACACAAAATGAAATTTATTTTTTCTTCTTTACAATTATATTGCAGGCATGTAAGCAACAACGATTGAGGAATTTTGGGAAAACAATTTGACTCATGCAATCTACAACCACTGTAGCCTTTTATCAAATAGTTTTCAAGCATGAAATCTACAACCAATGACGCATTCTAACAAAAATTTTGCAAGCATGCAATGCACATCCATTGAGGAATTTTAACAACAATTTGCAAGCATGCAATCTACTGCCATTGAGGAATTTGAAAAACTAGTTAGCGAAATTGAAATAAATTTCCATAAATATGTTTAAACTATTAGATATAGAGTAAACAAGAATTTAAAAAATAGCATGAATCATATTAATATCATCAACGGGAAAATTTCAACAAAACAACACAACCAACAATCCCTACAGGAACATCAAATCAGAAAATTCGACCAAATTATGGATCTAAGTCTGAACATAACTTCTTCTTGCAATAAACATGGTGGTCACATTACCTTAAGGTACAAATACCCCTTGATGTTAATATGAATCACATCAAAAACTCTCATGGGTGCAATTATTTAAAACAATAAAACTTTGGATCTCATTTACCACATTTTTCAAACACATGGAATGCAAAATTTCATATACAACTCTACATGAAGAAATAAAACCCAGATGTATTCTACTATGAGTTTTTCATTGACTTTAAGCTCACTATATGAATTCCACTTTATTCATTTCTTATTTTTAACACCTAAAGAGGTTCTTTCAATTTTTTTTTATTTTTGTTTTTTCTTACAAAATTCCATTTTCCTCTTCAGGGTCAACCCTAACTTCTAAATTATTTATTTATCACACAAGCCATACATGAATTCATTATTGATAATAAATGCATTGTAACCTTATTCATGTTTTTTCTTTTTTTCTTATGCACCATAATCATTGTTGTAATAGTATACATGCAAAGGTTGGTAATTGATTCACATTATAACCAGTGAGTGCCCACGATTGTTCATAGGTGAAATATAGGTTTTATTGTCTTTTATCCACATCCATATTCAATTTTCATGAGAAAAAATTTAAAATAAACATGGTGACTTTCTCCTCTTTAATGTGGTCATTAATCATGCATCATTCATCACATGTTAATTGTAGTCATTTGCAAGTTCAATTAGAGTCATTCCTTAGATGATGCCCACTAGCATCATACCTCTACTTCTTTTGTATTGAATGATTCCCCAAAAGGCGTCAATTTTTCAACATTTTTCTCTGATACCATTTGTAACATACCCTGGTAACCTCGCAGGAAAATGCATGGAGTTAGGAATCTTTTTCAAAATTTACCAATGTGTAACTTTCTAAATTACTTTCTATATTCCCTCATTGACCATTAGAATAAGCATCATCATTACCTAAAGAAATATTCAGTAAAAACATAGTGAGTTACACAACCATTAATTGTCCATGTTGTAGAATATTAACTTAAAATTCCTACTATAACTATGCATCAATTCCATGATCATTTTAACTCAATTAGTGAATAACATACTTGATAATATAAACATCACATCATGAAATAAATTAACATCATGAAAATGACACAGTGAACAATCACATCATTAGACACCGATATACCCTGGAAACCCCGTAGGGTGAAAACCAACAAATGTTTAATTTTATATTAAATGCTCGTGAGGGTGTTCACCCCTCACTCAATGGTTATAAGGGAGTCCATCCCTTGACCATTGTCATAAAATATTACATAGAAAAATAATATTAAATGCAACATAGCTAGCTATAAGCTGTTACAATCATCATGATATCATTTACACATGAATCTTCAATCTCTGTCTTTGGGGTCAGACTGTTTCAATCAATGGGTGATCCTGTAGTTGGAACTCATAAAGCTGCATGGACTGAAAAATCTTTATCTGCCACAATGTTAAACATGAACAATTATTTGCTCAAGTCACTTTCATTTCCTTCCATGGTTGTCATTAGCACACATGATATCATGATTATATAAAATATTAATACACCAATAATCAATCTTTATTTGTGACACTTCAACAAATATTTGTATGAATGTATAAAACATAAACAGACTGTCATGACATTCCTTCTTTCACATCATTTCACATGCATTAGTAACAAATAAATCACTACCAAGCATCATCTTTCCAACAACGCTAACAAAATCTTGCATGCACTTGCATATTCTTTCCAAAGTAAAACTAACATACTATATAATAGTTTTGTGCATGAAAATGCTTAACAATATTTCAAGATAACTATCCTAACAAACACTTTTATTTGTGCCTACTATTATGTTTTCTTTTCCAAAGGAAATTAACTAAATCTTGCATGGAAAAATAAAATAATTTCTTTTCCAATGGATCAAACACATAATTTTTATTCTTACATGCAAAGGAACATTTTCATCTTACCAAAAGAGCTATCCCAATAACTATACATAATATTCTCCTAAATGAAAAATAATACCATAGTTAATTCCTTTAGGTGTCAAAATGCAAATTGTTTTTCATAAAAGGAGGATAACACAATCAATATCATGTGATTGCACCTTCCTTTTCTCTAGAAATCTATTACGAAAACTATATTTTTCCTTACATGCAACTGTATATGTTTCTCTAAAGAATCCTAATATAATAAAGCATGTGATTACTAGTTTTCATCTCCAAGGATCTAAGTCAATAATGCATACACACATATGTTTTATTCTTTTATTCTTTTTGAAGATTTATAACACAATAAATGCTTCCTTCCATACAAATATATATATATATATATATATATATATATATATTTATTTATTTATTTTTCAAGGAATATAACACACTAATTATTCTTTTTCCAAAAGTTAGCTAACTCACTAGCTATTATGCATGCAATACAAAATATTTTCTTATCATTTCACACATCAGCAAAATTTGTAATATTTCCTCAAGAAATAACATGAGTAATAAATCCTTCTAAAATAGCACAACCAATTGTCTTTTATGCAAAGGTTTTATGTGAACTACTTCTCACAAATGTTATTTATGGTTTTTTTCACAACTCAAGCTTCCCATGCATGTAAAATCACATGTTCAATTTTAGTAGATCAAATATACTAGATATTATTCCTGTGCACCTAAGCACATATTCTCTTCAGGAATCCAATATTTCTCTTTAAAAATTTTAATGCATATGCATCATGAGAACATACTTGGTAATCTTTTAAATGAAATAACTTAATTCATTTTCAAGCATTATCAACATAATTGCTATAGTTTTGTGCATGCGAACAACTTATTTTTTTTCAAGAAATATCAACGTAATTGTTCTATTTGTTGTTGCATGAAATTAATATTTTCCATAATATTAATATGAAAATTATCTCTATATGTACATAACCAACAATTATGATCCGACAGAAAAATCAAATGGAAGCACTCTGTTTTACTCTGTTTTTCCTTTTTTAGTCATCAACATTTAATGCAGATTCTGAACATATGGAAACAATTTTTTTAAAACCAAAAGAGGTTTTTGTTGGGAACAAGCTCATTAAAAAAACCTCTCATTGTTTACATAGGTGTCACAGTTTGAGAAGATTCGAATGAATCTTTGCAGCCCATTTTTCCAGATTTAAATATTAAATAATTTAATGTTTTGGTCATCAACTTTTGACACGGTTTTCAAACATATGGAAATGATTTTTTGAAAACCAAAAGAGGTTTTTGTTTGGAACAGGTTCATTAAAAACAACCTCTCTCAGTTTTCACACATGTATTATGATTTGGAATATTTGAATGAATCTTTGCAGCCCATTTTTCCAAATTTAAATATGAAATAATTTCCTATTTTTTTCATCAATTTTGGACACAATTTTCAAGACATGGAAAACAAATTTTTAAAATATGAAAGAGGCTTTTTTTCTGGAATGGGATCATTTACAAAAACCTCTTTCAGTTCGTACACACATATCACGGATTCGATGATACGAAGGCATATGTGGACCCTATTTTCCAATAACTCATGCAATTCACATAATTATTTAGCCATGAAAAACTTTTAAGAATTCAAAGCACATGAAATATTCTAATAATTCAATGAACAAAAAATATATTCCTCTATGCACGAAATTCCATAGAGGTTTTCTCAAGAAATAATCTTGATTCTTTATCATATGAACTTTTCCAAGAAAATAAATTCAATTCTTATTTTATCATGCCCCATATGCAAACAAAATAATTTTCAGAGAACATAGTTACTTATATTTTGATGCATGCTTGGAATCCCTTCTTCCTCTCTCTTGACTCCATTTTTCATGTATTATGTCCTTATTTCTCCTATTTTCCCCATAGGCTTACAATAAATAGAATTAAGAAAATGGAATAGCTTTTCCAAATCTTAAAATCATACCATAAATCACCCATAAATCTGGTTTTTCCTAAATCACAAAATCACTTCATAAATCTCTCATGTTTTTCTTTTCAAGGTAGATTTTATTTTGCCTTATGAGAAAAATATCACTTATCCATAGTTTTTCAAAAACTATTACTCATTATTTATAAAAGTTAGAAAAGATACCAACTTGAAAATATAATTTATTTATATAGAAGAATATAAATTCTTCTAAATAAAAGAATTAAGATTTAATTCTTGTAATATTATTAGAATTAATAATTACAAGAATATTCTTGGTGTAATATCGATATAAGAATTAATAATATTTAATTATTTAACAACCCTCATTTTATGAGATTTTTTATGGTGGATTACGTCAGGGATATTACAAATGACTCGATTCTTTTACCCAATCTTCTATTATTTGTCTTTCTTGAGGGTGTGTGTTGGACTGATAGTATTTAACAATATTCTTAATACTGTCCTAAGTTTTTCTACGGCTCTTTCCTCTACCTGGCTTGGAATGAAACTTCTCTCTTCCTTTCACACTGTTTTTTCTATGGTCGCGACCTCCTTTGGCCCTTCGTTGTTGGAGAATGTTCCACCGAGCCATAAAAAGAAATGATAATTAAAAGAGTGAGAAATGTAAAGATAGGTCGAAATTAATAACTCGCCCTTAGTAGGCGCTTCCCTGTAGTAGACCACAAAACATGTAGGCAGATATGAAGGGGGTGCCACTGAACAATATGAAGGTGCGTTCATGTGGAAGTTAGAAAGACAATTTCAATTGAGACAATAAAATTAGAATGAACCCCATGAAAAATGTCTTTTCGCTTCTTCATATGTCTCTTCAGATTTACATCCACAGAATTCCCATGTAAACCAACCTCGTAGTTACCACACAAGCCAGGAATCTAGCTAAAGACTAATGAAATGAAGCATATGGGTAAACCCTCAAGACCCATCCAAGAACGGTCATAACAAAAGAGTTGTAGATTATCTGAGGAGTTGGGTTGAAAACCCCAATCCTCGATAGGATCAGTGGTGAACTTAACGAACTAGAAATGCATAGGGACATAATTAATCACATAACTAAGACAAGTAAGGTGGTTTTTGGGTCCAAGCCTCAGAGTTCCAAAAAAACCATTGACATATCCAACCTATACACATCCTACGAACATATACATTATAGTTCAAAGCCAGGGTCTCAAACTTAGAGATACCAACCAAAGACCAAGAAGACCCGATAAAATTACAATGAGAGTATGATATGAGGGTTTGAATATATAAACATACCCACAAGAATTGCTTCCGTGGAGGAATTCTAAAGCCCTTGTTGCATGGAGTACGACCTTCCAGTCATTTTAGTCTAGCCAGGAAGACTTGAATTCCCCGATCGACTACCTGTGAAACTTAACATACACCATGTGGAGAAGCTAGCTAACAAGATTGAATGCTTACCCAAATGTGAGTGCTTGAGGATATTCTTATTGTTTGACCCTTTTTGCATCATAGAGGGTGAATGTGGGCATCTACATACTAGCACCAACCCTGCCCAATATTGAAGACCATATAAGAGGCACAGATCATGTCACTTCCGGCTTGTCTCTCCTCACCCCCATCGAGGGTATTTTGCAATTATTTTTATTTTAATGTAAGGTTATTTTTATTTTTATTTTATTTTAACCAAATCAAAATGTTCACATGACATTCCATTACAACATCTCTACCATACTACGTAGGAGAGTGAATATTTTTATTTTTATTATTTTTGTTATAAAAATAAATATTAGAGATTTAATTTCCACTAAATTATTATTATTAATTTTAAATATTAAACTTAACTTATATTAAAGATCAAATATTACATAATTAATGATTACACTATTCCATCTCAAATCCGGTGGAGAGGAATCAAATTAAAGTGAAAATATATTTGATCCCTCTCAACAATTGGTAGATCTGAAATAAAAATGGATTTAGGCTCGTCTTCATTAATACTTATAAATATAACTATTAATTTTATATTTCATATTTTATACTATTTATTTTATTTTAACCTCATTAAAGGTATAGTCGAGAGGAATTAAATCTTTGGAGATACAAATCTCTTTTAAAGTGAAAAAAGATTTGATCCCTCTTGGCACTTGGTAGATCCAAAGTTAAAATATGGGGTTAGGTTATATGTATATCTATATATATATATATATATATATATATATATATATATATATATATATATATATACACCGAGTCATTTTTTTTATCGATAATTATGATTATAAATTAATTATTTTATTTTAACACGCTTAAAAAGTTTACAAGACGTTGGTTACAACATCTCTTCGCCCATCAACTGACAGAAAGAAATTCGTGCTGTGGCAATTTGGCACGTGCTCCCAACCCAAGCTATTAAGATTTTTAATGAAGGCTGGTCCGGAAAAATTATTGAAGTGTGCGAATCGCCAGAATCGAATAATGATGAAAGGTGGCCAGGCTGTTTGGACAGCTCATCGAAAGCAAGTCTCTGAAAAGGTAAGAGTGATCCCCCCGCTCCTCCATTCATTCATGCATGGGCTTTTGCATGCAATTGTCTCGAGGCGGCAGAGGAGAAGACACAACAGCTACCATTTGAACACTCTTTTGATCCTGTCAGGGTATGTTCCCGTCATTTTCATAGCTATTATGAAGCCTATTGCAGTAGATTTGCTTAGTCTTCTGTATAATCAAGAAAGGATGGGTTTGAGCAAAATTTTGTATTCTGTAATCCCTATTATGCAACCTGTTTTGCCTTGTTTCTGAGATCCAAGTATCTTGCTTGGCCAGGCCACATCCCCTGTCTACCCTCATGAGAATTTAGGAAATCAGTTACAAGGTTGTCTTTTAAATAGCAGGCTTCTCCAAGTTCAGAACTATATCAATTTCCTTAGCTATCATTATAGTCAAGTCCAGTCGTGGAATAAGGTAGATATCAGTCACCGCATAGTGCATGGGCACCATCTTCTTCCGCTCTATTTTGCATTTGACCGAATGGAAACCACCCCCAAGGTGCGCTCTCATGACGACCAGTTGGCCATCCCTAAAGGGTTTCGGGGTAGTTCAAGGAACCGCGTAAACTTGAATAGATCTACCCCTCCCCGTTCTCCTCTAACCCTGAATCTTAGACCTCTTATTTCTCATCCTCTGTTTATTATGCATACTGGTCACATCCCTCTTTATAATGCGGCTGCCTACAGCACCAAGCAGCTCATTCAGCATAACCACATTTGGAATCTTAAGTTGAGGAACTGCCTATTGCACCCTACCCAAATTCCCATGGCCCATGCAATTGTTCCATCTTACAAGTTGCAGATTATAACCAAAGAGGTTGGGTCCCGTTGTTTGTCTGTCAATCATGAAATTAATGCCCAATGGTGGCGCATAGACTACAGCTAACTAACTCCTTATTTCATTGCTGTTCCTTTTGATTTGTCAGTGTTTGCATATAGGTACTCTTCAGAAATGGGAAAACGTCGTGCAAGGATAGAGGCCGCTAAAGGAAAACAGCCAGTTCAATCTGAGCCAGTCCCGGTGAAACGAGGACGCAAAACAAACCAGGAACATTTGGAAACGTTAGCTGCCACATATGTCATAGGCAATTCTTCCAAAGTATGGCAAGTCATTCGGGGATGGGAAAGCGAAATCCAAACCGAGCCTAAGGATAATGAGACAGAAGCAGAAATTTTGGATTTTATTACAAATCCAGGCAACACGAGAGGCCACCTCACCTTGTTCAACCAGACCATCCACACTTATTGGATAGTGAAATTTCTGATAGCGAAAGCCATTCAGAGCTTTCATCCTGTGCATACACAGGCAGAACCAGTAAAGCCAGGAACAAGCCTTCAGGCTCAAATTCTGGAAATCCAGGACCAGCTTCAGCACATTAAGATAACACAATATCAGACATCAGATAGAGTAAGTAGAATGGATGATAAAGTGGGCCGGATGGAAAAACTCCTTCAACAGCTCCTTCAACAGATCCAACAAGCAGAAATGCCTGGAACTAATGCCAAAGACCCAGCACCAGTCTCTTCTTCAGATGCATAATAGCTATGTCTTTTAGAAACTTTGAAGTTTTTGTTGTTCTAAATTTTGATGCTTTTGCTATTTAGACATCAACTCTCCTTATGTTCTAGGAAAGAAAAAACAGTAGCAATAGGACAGACAACACATGAGAAGTTTAGGCGTATGAAACAATTTCAGTTTTGGACTGCTTATCATGCATTTAGATGGCCAACAGACCTGGTTTCCTGCGGGCAGGTTGAGGCCACAGTTTGACTTTTATATTATGTAGCCTGTCTTTCAAATATAAATAGAAAATGGAATGGATCCACCGAATTTACAAAAAAAAAAAAAAATCTCCATGGGCTGAGAGAGACTCTCGATACAATTTATTTATTTATTTCATATTAAAAAATAAATATGGAAATGATATATTTTAATTATATAGATTATTTTTCACATATTTATTAATATATAAAAATTAAAAATTAAAAATAAAATCTATACTTAATAAAAATATAAAAGAAATTTATTTATTTATTTTTAGTTAAAAATTTAAAACTGAAAGCTAGAGGTTTTATTTGGAAAGCTAAAATTTTAATTTTTATTGGGATAAATCTCTTCAACAAAATGAAAATTGGGTTTTTCTCCAACTTTAATGTTTTTATTAGACTATATCAATGTCTGCGAGTTACTCATATTGAGATGGAGAAAAAGAGGGAGTTGCTCATATAGTTTATTAAAATGAGTCGATTGAATTGACTTGACATAAGTATATGGAAATACATGCATTTCTTTGACATAAATAAAGTATATGGGTAAGAAATTTGGAGGAAATTTATGAAAATTGCATTTTTATGGGACTCAAATATTTTTATTAGACTTTATCAATTCTTGTGAGGAATCCATATTAACTTAAATTTATTGAACTGAATGTATTTGACTTGAAATAAGTGGAGGAGAACAAATATATTACCTTGATATAAGTGGGGCCTATGGACCAAAAAAAATTTACGGAAATTTCTTCAACAAAGTGAAAATTGTATTTTTCTCCAACTTTAATGTTTTTATTCACCTATATCAATGCTTCTGAGTTACTCATTTTGACTTCAACTTTATTGGAATGGAGAAAGGTAGGGAGTTTCTCATATTAACTTCATTTTATTAAAATGAGTGTATTGAATTGGCATAAGTGGAGGGAAATGAGTGTTATGACTTCACATAAATAAAGAACAGGGGTGAAAATTTTGGAGAAATTTGGAGGAAATTGGATTTTTAGGGGAGTATATTTATTAGACTCTATAATTCTTGTGAGGGACCCATATTAACTTGACTTTATTGAAATGAAAGTATTGTCTTGCAATAATTGGAGGGCGAAGAAATTTGGATGAAAATTCTCAAAGGAAGTGAAAATTAGAGTTAGAGTGGCTTCCACCCCTCCTGCGACCCATGAGATTTGAACCTATTACCTACTAGGGACTAAACCCATCAAAAAATAATTTCTGGACACCTCATGGGTATACTAAACTGACTTTATTAAAATGAATGTATTCATTTGACATAAGTAAAGAATAATGATATGAAATTTGGGATATTTCTTTAATGGAAGAAAAGTACAATTATTTGGGAATTGAATAATTTTATTAATCTTGTGAGGGACCCATATTAACTTGAATTTATTGAAATGAATGTATTAAATTGACATAAGTGGAAGAAAATAAATACTATAACTTGACATAAATAGAGCATAGGGGTCAAGAAATTTGGGGGAAATTTCTCTAGCAAAGTGAAAATTGCATTTTCCTCCAACTTTCATGTTTTTATTAGACTATTTCATACTTTTTATTTCGCCATATTGACTTGACTATATTGGGATGGAGAAAGGGAGAGAGTAGCTCATATTAATTTTACTTTATTAAAATGAGTGTATTAATTGACATAAGTGACAAGAAATAAGTATATTGATTTGACATAAATAAAGCTTAAAGAAAAGAAAATTGAGGATATTTTTTTTTTTACCCCAAGAAACCTAACAACCCTCTTGACACGTAGTCTGGGTTGCAAAATTTTCCTCCAACTTTCATGTTTTTATTAGCATATATAAATACTTGTTATTTATCCATATTGAATTGACTATAGTGGGATGGAGAAAGGGAGACAGTTTCTCATATTAATTTGACTTTATAAAAATGAGTGTATTAAATTGACATAAGTGACAAGAAATAAGTATATTTATTAAATAAAGCTTAAAGATAAGAAAATTCAAAATGATATATATATATATATATATATATATATATATATATATATATATAATTCGTAACTTTTCATTGATATAGAAAAATTACATGTTACATTTTACTAGTATTGTCCATTATGGAGCATGATAAATAACGTATCCTCACCTCGGAGGCTTATAGTTCATGTATTGGTGCAATATATGCTGCAAGTATCATGTGAAGAAATACAAATCTGATCTAGCTATGTATATGCATATCAGAAAAAATAAAAATAGATTCCGATAATAAATAATATCATAGGTGTCCATAAAAAAAAATAAAGCTCCCATATGCCATGGCAGTCAAAATGCAGTCATGGAGTGACTGCTCCCATGTCCTAGAATTCATCAATGAACAGTCTATGAAAATATTTGTAAACCTGTGCACCATCGTGTTTAGTGATGAACCATGTGCCCCACTCTAGCTCTGCTGCTTCTTTGGAAAGTTTATCTGCCACTCTATTCCTCTCCCTGAAAATATGAGTGACATATATAGTGTAAAAATAAGTTTTGAGATGAAGGACTTCCCACAATAATGCTTTAAGTGTGTGGGTGTGGCATAGTGCAAGAGAATTGAACCAATTAAGGACAACAAGAGAGTCTCCAAAGATCTGAATATTGTTGCATTCCTTTTCATGGGTGAATAGTAGAAGAAGTTGGAGGCATAGGAGTTCTACATAATTTTTTGTACCAAGGCCCAACCCCATTTTTAGGTGATAGTAATGAGAATTTGATATGAATAGAACTACCCCACTCCCACACCCATGTTGATTTCAGGCACCGTGAAAATAAGCCCATGGTTGGGTATGGTCGATACATTCAGGATTAATAACCTTTAATTGGTTTGGTTAAGCCTCATCTGGTATGAGGCTGTAAGTAGAAATGGTAACAGCACAAATGTGATCCTAGATCACCGGCTGACCATCAAAAGTATGCCGATTATGCGCAGTCCAAATGCCCCGTGTAATAAGTAGGGGTAGATTTCTCAGTTTAGTACATGTAACAACCTGCCACCACTCTGACCAAGCCTCAGATAATGTATTGCCATGCCATATGATAATGCACCCCAGTGCATGATTGACCATATTCCAGAGTAATTTGATCGCTGGGAAATCAAGGAATATGTGTTGAGCATCCTCCTCATGGGAAAAACAAAAGCAACATTTGGATGTGCCATAAATGGCATGCCTATGGAGATTTTCCATAGTCGAAATGCAGTTATGAAGAATGAACCACAAAAGTAATTTATTTTTATGAGGTTT
The DNA here is from genome assembly GCA_034641835.2 of Pinus albicaulis. Taxonomy (NCBI): domain Eukaryota; kingdom Viridiplantae; phylum Streptophyta; class Pinopsida; order Pinales; family Pinaceae; genus Pinus; species Pinus albicaulis. The sequence goes on along the minus strand of JAXQQM020086468.1, from coordinate 257,896 downwards.
CTGCAACTTCCAAATGGTTTGCCACCACCAAATTTTGTCCTGGGGCTCTTTTAGGTGGCTAATAATGATATAGCCAACTTTGGGGGAGTAAATCCTGCTGGGGGAGAGTGCCCAAATTAGCTGATCATCTTGGTCTGAGAGACAGATATGTGAAACTTGAAGAGCTCTAGTGTACCTAAACCAGTCAAGGTAACCCTCCCGGGGGATCCCAAGTGCTTGTGGAGTCATCCATTCCTGTGCATGCCAATTTTTCTGCTCCAGATTAGCCACCTATGCAAGATGGTTGAATCTAGCATTGGTCAAATGATTAATGATCCAGTTCGACAATTTGAAATTTCTCCCACTGCCTGACCACAAGTCAGTACCCACTCTAGCAGATTTTCCCGAACCAATTTTCCATGTCAACCCCTTTTGAATAAGGTGCGAAGATTTTGTGATAGCCTTTCAGATGATGGAGGATCCACGATAGATTTTAATATTACCTCTAATCAAATCGAGAGTGTTCCTAGGAGCAATATATTTGGCACCAATAACCTCCTTCCACAGACTGTGTCCAATAATAAGATTCCAACCCAATTTTGTAGCCAGAGATGATGAAAAAACATGGCATTCCTTAATGTCCAAACCACCCCACTGTTTGGGCCAGTAGATCTGATCCCATGCCACCCAAGCAAAGATGCGCTCCTTTGTCAAATTTCTCCAGAGAAATTTTCTGCAAATCCACTAAATTCGGTTGGTGATGCCTTTGGGAAGCCACGCAAGGGACATCTAATAAACAGGGATGGATTCTACGAAAAATTTGATTAATACCAATATACCAGCCTGCGAGAGCCACCAATGATGCGAAATGTTGATTCTTCGCTCCACTTTGGCAATCAGCCAATTCCAATATTATATCTGGTAGTCATTTGGCTTAACATGGAATCCAAGATATTTTAGTCCATCCACAATGTATTAGCGCACATATGGGAATTTAACAGTGGCCATCCCCTGTTCATGTGCAGAACATCTAGTCATAATAATGGTGGATTTACTTTGATTGGGAGCCATGCCCGTAGCTTTGCAGAACAGCTAAAGAATATGTTCAAAATGTAAACATCCCTAATAAGAACCAGCCAAAAAAATAAGCACATCATCCACGAATAATAAGTGAGTCAATTGCGTGACCTCATTAAAATTAATTCCTTGGAGGTCACCATCAGCCTTTTGCTTTTGTATCAGAGCTGAGAGGCCTTCCATAACAAGGACAAAGAGTAAGGGTGAGAGAGGACAACCCTGCCTAAGACCCCTCCCAGCATGAAAGAAATCAGATGCAGTCCCATTAAGGGGAATGGTGAAAGATGGATTACTGATACAACCCATCATCCAATTAATAAAGAGTGGTGGAAACCTGGTGTGAATGAGTATAAGATGGAGATAATTCCAATTGACATGATCGAAAGCTTTCGCAAGATCAATTTTGAGAATGGTGCTCTTAAGATTGTTAGTTTTAATGAAATGCGGGACTTCTTGGGCGGTACCAATGGCTTCATGAATTTGTCTATGATGAAGAAAGGAAAATTTTTCTTTAGCAATATGTTCAAAGATGATGGGTTTTATTCGATTATAAATGATATTAGAGATGATCTTGTAGATACAGTTGCAGAGTGATATAGGCCTGTAGTCATGGAAAGAGGCAGGGTGATCAAGTTTAGGGATAAGCATTATGAAAGTAGAATTAAAACCATCATAGATCCTACCAGTATTACGGATTTCTTCAATGACAAGGAGCAGATCGCATCCCAGGAGCTCGAAGAAATGGAGGTAGAATTTAATAGGCCATCCATCAGGTCCAAGACTTTTATCTTTTTTGAACCATTTTAGTACCCCCTTAATCTCACCCATAGTGATTGGTGCATTGAGCTCATCAGCCTATTCATTATTCACATTCCTGTTGAAATATCTAGCAATCTTCATGAAATCTGACAGGTTGATGTGGAGTAGTGCTCTGTATTGATTTGAGAAATGTCGAAAACCTAGATCTTGGAGTTGTGCATGAGTTATTGCCACAAATTTGGTATGATCGAATAATTCCCAGATGATGTGAATATTGTGCCTTCCTTTTGCATGCTACCGAAAAAAATTGGTGTTCTCATCTCTAGGTTTTAGCCAAATTTCTCTACTTCTTAACCTCCACTCCTCTTCTTTATGACGAATAATTTTTTACCTGGTGGATTCAAGAGCAAGGAGGTGCTCTTTGGTGGCAGTAGAACGATAACCCAAATAATCTGAATCATTGAGCTGTGTGATTTCAAGTTCAACCCTGTGCAACTCCTCCTCCTCAAGCCTTTTTTTCTGTCCAGCCCATTTGATGGTGATTTCCTTTATACGTTTAATATTTCCATGAAATACCCTTGTAGGTTCTATTTTTGGGTGTTGATAGCAATTTTACCACTTCTGTGCAACAAAATTATGATAATATAGTTCCTATAGCCATCTAGAATTGAATTTTATGGGTGGGTGCGATTTTAGATCGCCAGCCAAGAATTCCATATAAACGGGTGAGTGATCAGATATTCCACCCCTACCAACCCACTGTCTAGTTTTAACTAGATGATTATGGAATTTATGTTTAATGAGAAAACGGTCGAGTCGGCACGCCAATGCAGCCTCACCGGTACATCTATTTCTCCAAGTAGGTTGTTACTTTGTCATGACGATGTCGATCAGCTCAGCCAATTCCAGATTAGTGGTGAAGAAGATAGATAGCGGATCAGGTATTGCATGAGGTCCCTAGGATTCTGAAATCCCCAATGAGAAATTAAGATCTCCACCCAGAATGATATGTGGGTGTTGAAGGAGCGAACAACTCAGCAGAGATGTCTAGAAATGTTCTATGTTTATGCAAGGTCCATAAACACTAATCAGGGTGAAATAATTCTCCAAATCACCAATGGATACCTCCAAACCAATGACTCCTTCCCAGCACCAGCAATTAGACATCCAAGTATTATTTTTGTTTATACCCAAGGAAAAAACTCCAGATCATCCCTAAGCATCCAATGTCACAAATGACCAGTTTGAGAGAAGTGAGTTAAGGATACTAATGATAGATATACCATTCCCCAAAATTTCCTGGAGGAAGAGAGCATCAACGGGTGTAGTGGAAAGTAGATCTTTTAGAGCCAATCTTTTAATGGGGTTGGCAAGTCCCCTATAGTTAAAATAAAGACAAATCATGGGGGAACCTCGTCTTTTGGTTTTCTTGCTCTAAGAACCCGTAAAATGGATGATTTTGTGCCAGCCTCCACCTCAATGTTTGCCCTTCTGATGGATTTTGATATAACAGATGGTCGACCACAAGATCTGGATGGTAATATACCCTGTCTTGATCCAATGCCGAGCTCAGATAAGGGGGTCAGGTGAGTGATGGATCGAAGGAAGTATCAGTGTCTGATAGATGAGGAGTCTGTGATTGAAGCGGATGGAAGACCAGTAGACCCTGCAAAGGTGTGGGGAATGGTGGGCGGAATGGTAGGGGGGGTAGATGAAATAGAGAAACTAATGGAGTAATAAGATACATCTTCATGATGTGCAATAATAAACGATGCAGAAGTAAATAAATTATGATAGGAGGTAGCGGATAGAGCAGTACCTAGAACCGTAAATGAGAGGAGCTAAGTGGAAGGAGTCGATGAGGAATGGGACTAGTCCTGTGTAATCGGCCAACAATGTAGCACAGGCTCAGACCACTGATCATCATCACACGGCTATTCCTCAAAAGTCAGCAAGATAGTAACAGGGTACGTTTGTGTGGCCGCATGCGCAATCTTCTTATGGTGCGGGATCCATGCCCCCATAACTGGGCATTCCTTATACAGATGTCCCACCGAGTGGTAGCGTCTGCATCTGAATGGAATCCCCTCATAATCCAACAGTTGCTACCAGACCATCCCCTCGAAAAACATATTGTAATTATCGTGTAGCCCATCGCGGGTGTCCAAAAAGACAAGAATGCAAGAAAAAACCCGATTACCAGTCACTAAATAGGATTGGTCATGGTCAAGATAATGACCGAAATCTTCACCGATACTTTGCAGAGCTGTATCATTCCAGAATTGAACAGAAAGCCTAGGTAATCACATCCAAATTGGTCCTGCACCTGCATTTTCCTTGTTAGGATCAAATAGTGGGAACCATCGCTTCAAGAGGATCGGGTGCATCTTGATATGTGAATACTAGTTAAGTACCCAGTCCACCTGTGTCAGCAGTGAGAAAGTGAGTAAAAACCATCCCCTCATAAGGAGTGAGACTTCCGGTAGCTGCTGCAATAGCCCTCCCCAAATTTCCTCAGTCCAAATCTTTATTCGGGTGGTAGAGTATTTGCACCCATGAAATTTCCCAACCCAATAACTATTTGAAAATGATATTAATAATTTTTATTTAGCAATATCAATATTTTTATTTTCTCTAATAAAAACAAGAAATAAGTATATTGTTTTGACAAAAAAAAAGCTTAAAGATAAGAAATTAATATTTAAGGATGATATCAATCCTTATTATTTAGCCATATTGACTTAACTATATTGGGATGGATAAAGAGAGAGTTGCTCATATTAATTTGACTTTATAAAAATGAGTGTATTAAATTCACATAAGTGACAAGAAATAAGTATATTGATTTGACTTAATTCAAGCTTGAAGATAAGAAATTTGAGGAGGATATCAATACTTGTTATTTAGCCATATTGACTTGACTATATTGGGATGGAGAAAGGGAGGGAGTTGTTCATATTAATTTGAATTTATTAAAATGAGTGTATTAAATTGACGTAAGTCACAAGAAATAAGTATATTGATTTGACACAAATAAAAATTAAAGATGAGAAATTTGAGGACGATATATATATATATATTCTTGTGACCTTGAGGAAGCCAACAACTATTTGAGGATGAAACCAATAATTGTTATTTAGTCATACTGACTTGACTATTTTGGGATGGAGAAATGGATAGAGTTTCTCATATTAATTTGACTTTATAAAAATGAGTGTATTAAATTGAAATAAGTGAAAGGAAATAAGTATATTGATTTGATAGAAATAAAGCTTAAAGATAAGAAATTTGAGGATGATATCAATACTTGTTATTTAGCCATATTGACTTGACTATATTGAGATGGTGAAAGGGAGAGATTTTCTCATATTAGTTTGAATCTATTAAAATGAGTGTATTAAATTGACATAAGTGACAAGAAATAAGTATATTGATTTGAAATAAATAAAGCTTAAAGATAAGAAATATGAGGATGTTTTTTTTTTTGTGAACCTAACAATGATTTGAGGATGCTATCAATACTTGTTATTTACCTATATTGAGTTGACTATATTGGGATGGATAAAGGGAGAGAGTTGCTCATATTAATTTGACTTTATAAAAATGAGTGCATTAAATTGACATAAATGGAAAGAAATAAGTATATTAATTTGACATAAATAAAGCTTAAAGATAAGAAATTTGAATATATATAAGAAATTTGAATATATATATACATATATATATGTATATGTATATGTATATGTATATGTATATGTATATGTATATGTATATGTACATGTACATGCATGTACATGTACATGCATGTACATGTATATGTATATGTATGTATATATATGTATGTATGTATGTATGTATGTATGTGTATATATATATATATATATATATATATATATATATATATATATATATATATATATATATATGTATGTATGTATGTATGTATGTATGTATGTATGTATGTATGTATGTATGTATGTATGTATGTATTTGTCTTATTACTCTATGTCTTTTTTAATCATTTTACATTTTTTTTATAGAATATGAAACCTTTTGAAATTAAAAAAATAAAAATGAAAAAAATATTTTTATATAAAACATTATATATATATATATATATATATATATAATATTTTATTATTATTAGCTAAGTATGAGGGTAATGTGTGATTTTGTCTGTGCTTAACATGGAGTTGAAATGTGTCTTTTTCAAAATGAAAATGATTTTTTTTTAAATAAAAAATAATGTGGGCTATAATAAACAACAAAAATGCACATACACCTTTAGTTAGTATTAATTAAATATATTATAAAACATCAATATTATCACTAAGTGTGTTTTCTCGATTAATTTTTTGTTGATATTAGAACCCAATATGAAGAGATAAAGATGTCATAAAAAATACTTCATTCTCACAACTCGGAGAACATATGCTGTTGGTATGGCATTCGTTGTTGGAAAATCACCAAAAGAGCTGTCCACATTGACCTTTCTCGGTATGTATTTCCCACTGGTACCCAACCATTGGAAGGTACCCTTTCTGTGTCTGTCAAAAATCTCTCTTTATTGCACACTTTAAATGTTTTCGCTATCATTTAGCGGGAAGAATTCCTCCTGAGATTAGGAACCTTAAATTGTTGCAAGTACATGACCTTAGCTGGAATTGGATCAACGGGTCTATTCCAGTCGAATTGGGCCAGCTTTCACAAACTCCAGAGATTGGCCAGCTTAAAGTGTTGCAACTACTTTACCTAAGTGACAATAAGATCAATGGTCATATTCCAGTTGAGTTGGGATAACTTAAAGATTTTCTTTGCGAGAGGAACATTCTATAACCAAGTATGATGGAAATGTGTGATTTTTTCTATCCTCAAAATGAAGTTGACATGTCTCCCTTTCAAAATAAAAATAATTTTTTTTTTAAATAAAAAATACAATGTGGCCTATAATAAAAAAAACAAAAATAAAAATACAAGTTTTGTTAGTTTTAATTAAATATATTAAAAAACATGAATATTCTCACTCTTAGTGTGTTTGCTCAATTCATTTTTTGTTGATATTACAACATAATATGAAGAGATAAAGATACCATAAAAATACTTTATTCTCACTCTTGGCCATAAATACTAAGTAAAATAATTTCATTATTCATATTGCAACCAAGTATGGAAGAGAAAGAGATATAATAAAAATATTTTATTTGATTTAGACAGGGAACAACAACCTCCTTGGGTATATGTATTAGCCCGTAAGCCACATATACCAGAAACTCATGTGACTTTTGCAAGGACCGAGGTGTCTAGCATTGGGGCGTCTATCCCTCTAGCTTGGTCATGACAAGCAATAGACAACCCTACCCCCCCGCGAGTTTTGAACCTATGACCTCCCAAGAGAAATCATAATTTCTTAACCATTGAGCCCACTCAGGTTGTCTATGTGATACAAATATTTCACTCTCTCTCAACCATAAATAATGAGGCAACATAATATTAGGAGTGGTATTTAAATGCGACTTTTTAGAGTCTACGACAAATTTTTGGCCGAAATCTAACAAAACAAATTATGGTCAAATCTTGGTTTGTGTTTTTTAAACTCTTTTGTTGACTACATATATGGATTCAACACCCTCAAAAACCCAGGGGGAACTTACTTTTCAAAAATTCACATTTAAAGACTACTCACATAATTTTATAGAGAGATAAACTAAATATCAACATATTTGATATTTAACACTTCAGTAACTTATTTGAATATCAACTTCATTTATATGTATATATGGAGAAAAAATTAACTAATAACAATAATTCTAATGTTGATCATAATAAACTATTTCAATGTTCAAAGAAAAATGTAATTGAAAGTAAAAAAAAAAAAATTTATGTAATTCATTTAATTCTTAACATGAAAATAATATATGGCATTTAAAAAATATTAATAATAGAAAAAATTCAATATAAGTCATAAATAACATGTATTATTATGTAGAGTTAAGTAATATTGAAGATTATTTAAAAATATACTAATAAGAAAAGAAAAAGAAAAAACATTTTAATGTGGACAATGTAATTAATAAATAAAATATTTCAATGTCACCTATGCATATATTATATCTGGTTCAAATAAAACTATATGTATATTACACAATTTAAAAAATAAAAATTTTATAATTAAAACATTTCAAGTAGTTTCACCATTTTATATTCTAACGTTTTTTCAGTTATATTTTATAGGGAAATTTTCTTTAAAATCTAGCAAAGGTTTGATGGAATTGGATATATGTTATGTATTGTACCTAATCTAGGCGCCAAAGAAATTTTTTAAAGCGTTTTCCATTTATGCACTAGAAAATAAGTCTCCAAAGGGATAGAATCTTCAGAGTGCAAAATTTTTCCCCAAGTTTTACACCTTAAAATGGCTTTGCACCTCAAAAAATATTTGATCCCTCATGGAGATTTCTAGATCCATGGTTAAGATGGATATACACTGATTTAAATAATAATGATAATGGCCGAAGTGTCCTCAAACACGTAATTTTATTAATCAGAAAAACAATTACAATTGGAATTATGCAAGAGTTTACACCCGAACAACAAAAACACTCTTGCGATGAGCTATTTATATGCTCAATGTCCTAACTTCCACTAATTATGGATCACTTATTAAATAACAAATGTCCACTTACATTAAATACTATTCCAAATAACTAGCTAACAAAAAGGCCTAAGATACGACACATTTGGAGAGTCATATCTTGATACAACAATATGCTAATTCTAAATGTCTCCATAAAATAATTAAATATTCTAGAATAATAATTATTAATTTAATATCTTAAATTAATAATTATTTTATTCAAACTTTATAACCTATGATAATATTTATTTTTGGATCATCTAACATTCCCCCCTATGATCCAAAGATACATTACAACAGATACCAAGTTCATCCCTGAACTTAGTAAATTTTATTCTACCAAGAGGTTTCGTGAAAATGTCGGAGGTCTGATCTTCTGAAGGACAATAAATCGGCTTGATGACATCCTTTGCAATGAGTGATCTGATATGATGATACTTGGTGTCCACATGCTTTGTCTTTGAATGAAAAACTGGATTCTTGGCAAGCTTTATTGCTGACTGATTGTCGATGAATAATGAAGTAGCTTCTTCTGGAGGAATTCCCAAGTCCTGTAAAACTCGACGTAACCAAACAATCTCACATGCTGCTTCCCATGCTGAAATGTACTCTGCTTTTACTGAAGAAGTGGCCACTGTATTTTGCTTCTTACAACTCCAGGAAACTGTAGTTGACCCCATGTTCATTAAGTAACATGAGGTTGATGCCTTGTCATCAATACTGCCAGCAAAGTCGGCATCTGAAAATCCACCAAGTACAAAATTTTTAGTCTTTTTGTAAAGAAGACCAAAATATTTTGTTCCTTGGATATATCGAAGAACTCTTTTGGCTGCATTCCAGTGGCTGTCTAGTGGTTCCTGCATAAAACATGAAAGAATACTGACTGCATAAGATAGATCAGGACGAGTGGTTGTTAAATAAATCAAGCTGCCAATCAACTGTCTGTAAGTAGTGTTGTCCACCTTTTCCCCCCCTTCAAATTTTGAAAGTTTCAAGTTTTGTTCCATAGGGGTAAGGACAGGCTTACAATCCTGCATTCCAAATCGCTGAAGAATTTCTGCTGCATATTTACTCTGGGAAATGAAGATCTGATGTGGACATTGGAATACTTCAACTCCAAGATAGTAGTGAAGTAGTCCCAAATCTGTCATCTTAAAACCTGCATGTAACTCCTTTTTCACCTGTTCAATGTGATCATCATTGTTTCCTGTGATGATCAAATCATCGACATACATAATCAAAATCACCAGATTTTTACCTTGTTGGCATACATACAAGGTATCATCGTATTCACTGCGATGAAAACCAACTTTGCGAAGGTATTCATCCATTTTGGCATACCAAGCTCGGGGAGCTTGTTTTAACCCATATAAAGCCTTTATCAGTTTGCAGACTTTATCTTTTTGTCCTTCAATTTCAAAACCTGGTGGTTGTGTCATGTACACTTCTTCATGTAAATCTCCGTTGAGAAAAGCACTTTTTACATCCATTTGATGAACTTTCCATCCTTGTTGAGCTGCTAAGGCAAGTGTGAGGCGGATGGTGTTCCATTTAGCTATAGGAGCAAACGTTTCCTCATAATCTATCCCTTCCTGCTGCGCAAAACCTTTAGCAACAAGTCTTGCTTTATACTTGTCAATATCACCATTTTTCTTGTACTTAATTCGATAAACCCATTTGCATCCAATAGGTTTAACATGCTGAGGACAATCAACAAGTTTCCAAGTGTTGTTGTCTTGAACTGCCTGATATTCATCAACCATTGCTTGTTGCCATGCTTTATGTTTTACTGCCTCTTGAAAAGAAGAAGGTTCAGTAAAATCATTTGCTATCAAAGCAAAATTGCCTTCATTTCGTTTTGATCCCCTTGTACACAATTTTATTCATTGGAGCACCTAATCCTCCATGAGTAGGTTTGGAATGCGAAAAGTCACAATGGAGTCCAAGTGACCTTGGAATCTGAAACCAAGAGTCACACCATTGTACTATAAATGTACATCATGTATAATGGGAAAATAAGAGAGCTACACGCTTATCCTTCATTCTGTGTTAGGTTTCTTGTGTGTGTGTGTGTGTTTATCTTTATCATACACCATGTGTGTGTTTAACATGGTGTTTAACATGGTATCGGAGCTGAGAAGTTCATAACCAGCTCAACCTTGAGTGAGCCATTAGTGTTTATGGCCTGTGCATATCTGCAAAAATTCTTGGCATTTTTACAGCATTTAGAGAGTTTCTGCAGCAGACATTTTGCCACATTCAGAAAGTGGTTTTGAAGAAGAGCGACATTATTTTTAAAGAGAAAGCTGACACTCAAAATCCTTAGCGGCATTCGACTGGTTTGGAGAAAAGAAACACATTGTGCATATCAAATTCTACGGGTTTCTAAATTTACGCCTATTAATTGCTACTATATCGCCCTCTGTGATTTCAAAAAAAAAGTTTTTGGGCTTTTTAATCGAAAATATTTCTAAATACTTTTAATTTTGCATTGGAGAGCTGCTGGAAAATATTGTTTAAAATGGGTTTCTGAAGAAGAAGTTTCTAGTTTTTACTGCAAAAGAATTCTGAGTTTTTCAGCTGAAAATTTCTTCATCTCTGCATTTTATACTGCTGGACTTTTTACTGCTATAATTTCCTGAAAAATTCTGCTGATTTCTAAAAATCACCTCATTCTCTTCATTCTCTACTGCTATTTAAAAAAATAAAAATAAAAAATAAATAAATGCGGAACTCGGCCTACGGGGAATACGGCCCTCGTCCCAACCCAACCTATACACACCTCCCGGCTGAAATTTGTTTTACACGCTATACTGCAGCCCTTACACCCGCCCTCACGGCCGTCCCTCACTCCTCAACACCGACCCTTCTCTCTCACAAAACCTCCCCTCTCTCAAAAGGCATTTGCTCCCTAACCCGAGCCCCCTCCATACTAGCTTAACGCCCTATCTTGTAGCACCCTCCCTCTCGGCTTCTCACCCTCGGTTTCAAACCTCCCCATAACCCCTCACTCATCCCTTCCTCCCTTCCTTACACGCCTACTCTGACTCGCTCCCCCTACGCTACAATCCCTTCCCCCTTACCGTTTCGCTCATTCCCCCCAACCTCACCCCCACCTAAATACTCTCCTTACCCCCTTCCACGCCCTCCCTAACCGCCCTATCCTACCCACTACGAACGCTCCGCCCTCTACCCAACACACCTACCCCATAAAACTCTAACCCGCACTACCCGCCTAGACTCCCACATAGGCTTACTCCACTATCTATCATACCACGCTCCCTTCCCAACCAAACCCTCCCATTCACCTTATCCCCCACCGCTCACACAAGCAGCCCTCCTCCTCACGCATTTTTTAATTTTTAAATCCCCTTTTTCCTTTTAATTAATTCCTTAAAAAAAAATAAAAATAAAAAAAAAATCCCTTAAGTTTGCTTTCCCCCCTCCCTTTTAATTAATTCCCATTTCAATTAATCTTAAAAAAAAAAAAAAAACAGAGGAGAGAGAGGAAGAGAGGAAATGAATAGCAGGAAATGAGGAAATGACATATGAAGCAAATGGGTTGTACACATAACGAAGAAAAGTGAAGTTTATATTGTGAGATTTGTGGCATAAGGGTGATTTTATGAAAGAGGACAAGTTTGCCATCATTTTTAAAAACAGCTATTTGAAGAAAAAAAATTCAGCTACTTTAAAGGCTTCTTGCATAGTGTTTTCAGCTGCACATATTTTGCAGAGACATTCTATTGTATTGACATTGTATTGTGAGTGGATATTGCTTATTCATAGTTGCAATCAGTACTTGAGTTGTTGAAAAATTGTTGATTGTCCTCCATCATTTGAGGCGCAGATTTTGTACTTTGAGATTTCCATAGTTGGAAATTCTTTGGAGTCATTTGTATTTGTTGTTGAATCACATTGTAAACGGGTGCATTTTCGGTTGAAGCTGACACCCTTTCATTTTTTGAGCCTAAGTTGTTGAAAATGGCTAAAATAAATGAGGCATTAGTGTTGTTGAATAACCTCATTCATTCAAATGTTGATGACATGATAAAAATGAGCAAGGATGCTCTTTGTAACATTCAAAATTGTTTACAAGATGCACAAGAAAAGATTGAGTTTTTGTAGTTGGAATCTCAGCTCCAACAAGACGAACTTCAGCAAAAGAGTCACCATTCTGAACCTGTTTTTGTTCAGAAGATTGTGAAGGAATCTCATCAGAAGAAAGAAGATAAAGTTGTAGATGATTCACATTCAGTTCCTTGTACTAGAGCAGATGTACATGCAGATGCAGCAGCTCAGCCTACACTTCTCAAGCCCATCATCAGACCTTGGGAAGAGCTTGTCCACAACAAGCACAGAACTGGTCTTGGATATGACAAGGATGTGTCCTTTCATATTCCGGACTACACCAAGCCCATCATATTTCAGAGTGCCGGATTCCTGTATGACAGTTCACCTGCAGCTGTTCCAGATCCTGTTCCACAACAACATCAGATTGAGAAATGCCAACACTGTGATCGAGTTGGTCATATGAAAGATCACTGTTTTGATCTTCATCCATGCAAGCACTGTGGTCAGCACACCCATTCTTCAGACAGATGCTTCAGACACAAGCCTCCTGCAAGAACCAAGATTCATCTTGGATGGATCGCTTCTTGGCAATGGGCATCAGCAGCCAAGAAGATGTTTAAGACACATGTCAGAACTTGTTCACGGATATTGAGCAAACTTGCAGTTGAGTTTTCGCCATCATCTCACCTTGTCCCTGACAGGGGGGGAAATGGTGGTCATGTACAAGCTTCGACGTCAGATCAAGCGAGCCTGAGCCACAATCTCTCATTCCATGTTCAAAGTTGTAGCCAGAGACACAGCAGTTCAAGCGAGCCTGAGCCACAATTTGTCATTCCAGATTCAGAGATGTAGCCAGAGACACGGATGCCCATGAGCATGCCTTCGGTTGGTGGAAAACCTTAAACCATCACCTTTGGTTGGTGGATTAAGAAGTGCAAGATTCACTTTGCATTTTCCCTTTTGAAGGTTGGAAGTCCTTTAACCATGCCCTGTTTTTGTAACTGAGAGAGACTGTTAAAGTTGAGATGGCCATATCTAACATGCCATAATATGATTGGTGAAATATCTGTACTTGCTGTGTCTGCAAAGTCAGAATGTCTTGGAATAATTGTCCCTCACATCCTTAACAGTTTTCCATCTTCATAACCTGTCATTACTATTTGCATGTTTTGTTTGACTGAGTTGATTTTAACTAAGCCATCTTCCATAATCACTGTATGCCCTGCTTGTCGAATTGTGACTAAGGACAACAAATTTTGCTTGAATTTTGGGACATACCATACATTAGAAATAATTCTTTCTCCGATGCCTGGTAAAAAATCTTTAACTACACCTTTGCCTGAAGGAGTATGTTTGGTTTTGTCAGCCAGATAAATTGAATTCGAATGACATTCTTTGAAACTCCAGAATAAGTCACGTCAAAATGTCATGTGTTGAGTTGTGCCTATATCAAGAATCCATGCATCTTCATAATCATTGTGGAGAAAGCTTGAAACCTGTAAATTTGTTGCTTCTGTGTTTGTGAAAACATATTCGGAACTATCAGGATCATCTTCATCATTTGCAAACTGTGCTGAGTTTGGATGAAACTTAAAAATTTTCTCAATAGAAGTTCTACAATATGCTGCATAATGACCAACTTTGTTACATCGCTTGCAAAAAATTTGACTCAAATCGGTGCCTCTTCCACCGAGAGCCCACATCCTCGACCTGTTTTGCTTTGTCCTCTTTTTTGAGTTTGTCATCTTCACGGACTTTGTCCTATGCCTTGATGATATCCTCTGTTTTGATTGTTTCCTCTTGCTGTGAAAATTGCTTAAGATGCTGAATTTAAAGGAGAAACGAGTCTCTCGATGTTGTTTTCCAAAAATGCAAGATTCACACTTTGCATTTTCCCTTTTGAAGGTTGGAAGTCCTTTAACCATGCCCTGTTTTTGTCACTGAGAGAGACTGTCAAAGTTGAGATGGCCATATCTGACATGCCATAATCTGATTGGTGAAATATCTATACTTGTTGCGCCTGCAAAGTCGGAATGTCTTGGAATAACTTTCCCTTTCATCCTTAACAGTTTTCCATCTTCATAACCTGTCATTACTGTTTGCATATTTTGTTTGATTGAGTTGATTTTAACTGAGCCATCTTCCATAATCAGTGTATGCCCTGCTTGTCGAATTGTGACTAAGGACAACAAATTTTGCTTGAATGTTGGGACATACCATACATTAGAAATCATTCTTTCTCCGATGCCTGGTAAAAAAACTTTAACTACACCTTTCCCTGAAGGAGTATGTTTGGTTTTGTCAGCAAGATAGATTGAATTCAGATGACATTCTTTGAAACTCCAGAAGAAGTCACGTCGAAATGTCATGTGTTGAGTTGCGCCTGTATCAAGAATCCATGCATCTTCATAATCACTACGGAGAAAGCTTGAAACCTGTAAAGCTGTTGCTTCTGTGTTTGTGAAAACATATTCGGAACTATCAGGATCATCTTCATCATTTGCAAACTGTGCTGAGTTTGGATGAAACTTAGAAATTTTCTCAATAGAAGTTCTACAATCTGCTGCATAATGACCAACTCTAGTACATCGCTTGCAAACAATTTGACTCAAATCGGTGCCTCTTCCCTGAGACTATCCTCTGCCTTGAAACTGTCCTCGACCTCTGCTTTGTCCTCTGTTTTGAGTTTGTCCTCTTCCTGGACTTTGTCTTGTGCCTTGATGATATATTCTGTTTTGATTGTTGCCTCTGCCTTGAAAATTGTTTCTGCCTGACTTGGAGCCTCTGTTGGAATTGTTTCCTCTGTGTTGACTGCGACCACGACCTTGCGCTGCTTGATTTGGATTGAAATTACCTCTTTCTTTGTTTCTGGAATTATCAGCTGAGGAGTTGCTTGAACTGGCTCCGCTGAGGAAGACATCTTCCCCAATCTGCTTCTTCTTCCTGAAATTTTTATCATGCTGTGCTAACATGTCACTCATTTCATCAAATTTGATCTTCTCTAACTTGCCAGTGACTTGCAAAGTTTCCGAAAAATGAGTATATGATGATGGCAATCCAACAATTAAAATTGTAGTTAAGAAGCTTTCATCAACAACTTGAAAACCAACATTGATGATTTCTTGCTTAATGTTTTTAAGTCGTGAAATGTACTCAAGAACATCACCACCTTCAGTTAATTTCTGTTGAAGCAATTTTAATTGAAGATCAACTTTCTTTGATTCAGGTTGTGTATCAAAGAGATCTTTGAATGTATGTAAAGCAGCCCATGCATCTGAAGAATTCTCAATGTGTATGTACATTTCATTACTAACTGAAGCTTTTATAAGAGCTAATGCCTTGGCATCTTTTATTTCCCATTTTGCAAGTGAAGCTAGATCTGTTTGTTTATTTGGCTTAATGTTTCCATCACAAATTTCATGCCATAATTCATTAAAAATAAGAGTGCTTTCAATTAGACGTCTCCATGTCTTATAGGATTTCACTCCTTCTAGCTTATCAGTTTCAGAGAACAGATTAATTAATTTCGACATTGGAGTGTTGAGGAAGTGCACCAAAAGGATCAAGCACAAAAATTGAGAAACTCGTCACACGAAACACGCCACACAAAAAATTACACACAACACAAAAACACTCTATAGGGGCTTGGCCTTGACCCTCGTATAGTCGTTCAAATAGGAGAAAAATGACTGAGCTTTGCACTTGGATCTAGTCAATTTCTCAAATATTTACAAGGTAACTTTCAAAATTTGACTTTTACAATGATGTGCTTGCAAAATCTGGTAAAAAAAAAAAAACTGTTACCCCCCCTCAAAGTAAAATTACTTTGAGTCACACTTATCTCTCCAGAAACAAATTACAATGAAAAAATCTCCTTATTACTCCAAACAATTACAAACAACCTTATTAATCCATAAATATTACAATATCCTTATTACTCCAATAAAAAAATATTACAATGTTATTCAAAAAAAAAATTCTACTCATTCCTCCAAATACAAAGTGCTACTTCACCTTATTGCTCCAAAGTGCTACTTCACCTTATGATCCCAATTACAATTTTAATTTTAAAAAAAAAATATAACTCCAATGGGTGCACACATGGAAAAGTGGCGTAGCGTCTGTTATAGGTCTAATATTCGGTGTTGAAGTTCTTGTGTTATGCTTCCACAACAGAATACAAGCTCATGAAGCCTTGCACTTTCTTCGCAAACCAGGCTCTTTATAATTGCGTGGAGGCACCAGCGTTTGTGACTGCATGGAGTTACTAGCTCTTTATAACAACATGGAGGCACCGGAGTCAAAAGAAGCACTCCATCATTCCAATGGGTTCCTTGCAAGCCTATTGTTCTAGACACTGCTGTAAATGCAATTGAGTTTCCATCTCTTGATAATCATTTAAGAGAGAAGACAAGAATGAAAAAATAAAAAAAATAGAGGAGCTTGTGTGCTTGTTTGAAATTATAGTTCAGAATGTAATAGATCTATCAAAAACCCGCAACGTCAGGATTGAACTAAAACAAGAAAGTTGCAGTCGAGATTTTATGGCTACAATTGGATCCGCAATTGGATGGCTGCATTAGAGTTTCATTTCAATAAGTTGTTGAAATGAAAAGGCCGCAATTGGATTTCTGAGTAAGTTGAAATGAAAAGGCCGCAAGTCTGAATCTCTAAGTTTGAAAAGGCCACAAGTCTAAATCTACGCAAGTCATTCATTTGCTGATCAATTCAATGGAGTTTTCCAAGAATTGGTAGAGCTGGAATCCTCCTCCTCATATCCACTGTAGCATTACCGTAGCTCTGATACCAAAATAATGGCCAAAGTGTCCTCAGACACGTAATTTTATTAATTAGAAAAAACAATTACATTTGGAATTATGCAAGAGTTTACACCCGAACTACAAAAACACTCTTGCAATGAGCTATTTATATGCTCAATGTCCTAACTTCCACTAATCATGGATCACTTATTAAATAACAAGTGTCCACTTACATTAAATGCTATTCCAAACAACTAGCTAACAAAAAGGCCTAAGATACGACACATTTGGAGAGTCATATCTTGTTACAACAATATGCTAATTCTAAATGTCTCCATAAAATAATTAAATTTTCTAGAATAATAATTATTAATTTAATATCTTAAATTAATAATTATTTTATTCCAACTTTATAACCTATGATAATATTTTATTTTTGGATCATCTAACAAAAGAAATACATATCCCATTGCATGCAAAAAAATAAATCTCTTAACCATTATTCATGACATTGGTCCATATCCTACTTCACAATAGCAACACAAAAATATAAATTGAAAATTTTAAATTATCAAATATTATTTTTTTCCAAAAAAAAGCTCATTTATTGATATAATTTTAAAATTTATTAATTCTAATCAATAATTTAAAATTTGTCATAAATAATTAGAAATATTAATTAAAAATGTTCAAATTATATATAAATAATTTAAATAAAGAATTTATATAAGAAAAATTTAAGTGTTTCCCAAGAGGCGTAGAGCAGACTATGACCGTGTGTTTTGTTAAAGCACTTTGTGGTGTAAAGGTCACCATTTCGAAACTCTATGAGCAAAATCCAACCATGCTAAGGGTTGGTGTGACCCAAGCTAGTTGTGAACCCCAAGTCATTTTGGTGGCTTAGATTCCCCTGGGTTGTCGCTACTTAAGCCACAGATTAAGCATGTCAATCATATAAAGACTCACATTACCAACCAAACAAAAAAAGGAATAAATTTAAGTATAATTAATATTAAAAAAAATTAGACATTTAAATTTGTGTATAACTTTTGTAATTACCAACCTAAATCCATATTAACCATTTAGTTTTACCAAGTGTTGAGAGGGTGAGCTCTCTCGGGTGCAAAACCTATTTTTTGAGTGCAATACTTGAGGAAATGTTAAAATATTTCACGATAGGAAGCGCAAGGTATACTAGAACAAAAATAATTTCATGTACTCCAATCCTCTTTTTCAAATATTCAAGCTCCAACATGTACAACAAAATATCCAACTTCTTCAAAGATCCAACCCTGAATGAGGACTTCAATCCTCAAATATAAATTCAGGCTCCAAGCTAGTATTTCACAAGGCTACAACCTTGAATGAGGGATCTAATCCTCAACTATAAATATAGGCTCCAAACTAGTCTCTCACAAGGCTCCAACCTTTCCAAAACACTTCAAATACAACTCAATCACTGATTAAGCAAATGGATCAAGATACTACTTCATGGTGTCTTCTAGAATGGCTTCAATGACTGATCCAAATTATCTTCAATGGCTGCTCTAAATCATTCTTCAAATGTAGCTTCAAGAAGTCTTCAAGATCTGCTAGAAAATTTTCTCCATGGTCTACTCCATAAGTATTTAAGAATGTTCCAAAAAGGCTTATTTAAAAGTATTTAATGACTACCAAATAAATAGCTCAAAAAGATCTAATGTCAACTCCAAATCTACTCCACATAAGTTTCAAAATATTCTATAGAAAGATACTTCAAGGTCTTATAAAAAAGGGTTCTTAAATTTTATTCCAAAGGGTTCTTCAAGTTTTCTCAAAACTCTTCTCTTAAACTCTCCGGGCCTACTTCATATAATCTTCGGCACTGCTGGAAGGGTCTAAGGATTCTTTGAAGGTTCCCAAAAATGAATCACTGGTATGTATCGAGAGGCACACCATTTTTGATAAAAAGCCGCTTAGAATATACCCCATTACCTTACGACCAAAGCATTGTGAGGGCATTAGGGGAATTTTGAGGTCTAAAATGGGCCTCATAAGAAAATGTACAACAAAAATAAACTTTATAACAACCAATAGGATTCAAGATGATGATGTCATCCATAATGGATGATTCACCATTTTTGGAGTAAAAAAGTAAAAATATTAAAAAATAATAAAATAATAAAACTACTTTTTCAACTCGTATTTTAAACTTATCTCCCAAAATGTTTACTCAAATTTCGAGCGGGAGTACTCGTTGGATGCGGAATTTAATTCCTCATCCAAGGAGTACCCATGTTGCATACTTTCGATGAACTCTTCTACACGAAAAATGAGAAATACATAAAAAAACATGATTGTAATCACGTTTTTTTATGTATTTCTCATTTTTCGTGTAGTAGGACCCATCGAAAGTATGCAACATGGGTACTCCTTGGATGGGGAATTAAATTCCGCATCCAACGAGTACTCCTGATCGAAATTTGAGTAAACACTTTGGGAGATAAGTTGAAAATATGAATTGAAATAGTAGTTTTTTCATTTTTCCCTCTAAAATTTGATGATGTCATCAAATCTTATTAGATTTTTTCCACTATTATTTTATAATTTTTTTAGGAGGCCCATTTTAGACCTCAAAATTCCCCTAATGAGTCCCAAATTCTTACGGTTGATATTATACAGGCCATAAAGGGGCCAAATTACCATGGGTTGAAATATGATGTAAGATAGTCTAAGTTGCATGGATCTCTGATTTTTTCCCCAAAAGTTCAAATTACATTCCACGGGGGGTTGTGCAAAATCATAGGCTTGAATTAGCCTCAAGACAAAGTTGTTCCATAGGTCTAAAATCCTCTCTTATAGATTTGATTTCTTCCTTGCCTTAGATATGAGAATCCTCCACATATGTAGGCCAAAGTATGCTTTAAAAAGTATGTTGAGGTCTGTTATTGAACATGTTTGAGTTCTATACAAAAAGTGGTCGAGTTTTGTCCACAAGAAAAATAAAATTTTAACAATGAATTGCCCCAGAAATTACTTCAAAAAATTTACAAAAATAACCTCCAAGAAATCTTGATCAATAATAGAGATAGACTTCAAAAGATGTTTCTTCAATTTATTCCTTGGCTCATGAGGTATGAACCATCTTCTATTTTTCTTCTGGTCTAAATTCCTTCTTCTGTTTTGCTCAACCAAGTTGGTGGGAGGAATGGAGAGGAAGGACCTCTTATTTATACTAGTTCAACCATACAAACTGAACCAAAACGTTGGTTGGGAGGGGGTTGACTTGATCTTTATGTAGGAAAAATTATTAGGGAGTGAAATAGGTATATTTCAATTTGAAAATTCCATTTATCGTCAAAAAAAAAGAATAGGAGGCATGCAAGTACTCGTTGGAGATGGATTAAAGTCCTCTTTAATATTATGCACTTCTCTTCTTCAGTTGGACATCTCGTTGATATCAATAACAAAATATTTCTCAACAATATCTACACTTTTTATTGATGGAAACAATCTTCCCTTATCATTGTGCTACCCCCTTGTCTTCACATTCTCCCCCTTTGACATCAATAGAAAATGGATTCTCACTCTATCTGCATCTTCAGTTACTCCTCTACTTTATCTACCACTAAGGATTGCTCCACCTAGACTCATGGTTCAAGTATATTTCTATGGTCATCTACATCAATATTTTACAATGAGCATCTCTGATGCATAATATGCAATTTATTTAAGTTGATTCTTTTATCTTTTTGAATCTTTTGGAGGCTTGAACAAACATTGAGTTGGATAGCTTGATTGGCTATTGGAGATGATATTTTCTTAATGACGAAGTACTTTTAAATACACTTTCTGCCTCATGGTTTATCAAAATAACTTTTTATCTACCTTGTCTTGTCAATTGGCCAATACTTCATACATTATCATGTCCAACTTGTCAGGTATTGTTGTGTGTGTGTGGCCAAATCTATAACGGTTGCTTCAATGTCTGTTTAATAATCAAATTTCAGGTCAAAATATCTTGAAACTGTAAAAGGAGCATAATTATACTTCTTTTTCGATGACATGTTGTAACACACCCCCTCCTAACCCATTCCAAAACACTAGTTAAAAGGAAGGTGGTTACTATGTTGACCCAAAATCCAAGGTGTCATTATTGAAATGGGATCTAATAATTTTGAGCTTTCATTAGGGGAATTTTGAGGTCTAAAATGGGCCTCCTAAGGAAATTATAAAATAATAGTGGAAATAACAAAATAATATTATATTACATCATCAAATTTTATAGGGAAAAAATAAAAAAACTATTTTTACAACTTGTATTTTCAACTTATCTCCCTATGTGTTTACTCAAAATTCGAGCAGCAACACTCATTAGATGCAGAATTTCATTCCTCATCCAAGGAGTACCCATGTTGCATACTTTCAATGGACACCGCTACACAATAAATGAGAAATACATGAAAAAAGTGATTTCATGTATTTATCATTTTTTGTGTAGCAAGGTCCATCAAAAGTATGTAACATGGGTACTCCTTGGATGAAGAATTAAATTTTGCATCCAACGAATACTCCCATTTGAAATTTGAGTAAAGATTTGGGGAGATAAGTTAATAATACGAGTTTAAAAAGTAGTTTATTAATTTTATTATTCTTAATCTTTTTACGTTTTTACTCCAAAAATGGTGAATCATCCCCCATGGTTAACATCATCATCTTGAATCCTATTGGTTCTTATAAATTTTATTTTGGTTGTAAATTTTTCTTAGGAGGCTCATTTTAGACCTCGAAATTCCCCTAATGTCATCTTACTTAGATTCTTGGTTTGACATCACCATTATGTTCGTCTCGTTAAGACAAATCTGGTGATATGAAGTTTTACCTCAATCTGACCTCTGGATCAAAAGTCATGACCATTTAAGTCCTAACAATTTAGAAGGTGTCGCATCAACATCTTGCCTCATGGTTTCCATGTGGCTATACCCGCTTGACTAATCTCTCAACACCACATGGTGATTAATGATTGTATTTCGACCCATTCATGGGTTTGGGTCCCACTACCTTAGGCTATGTATTTGACCAACTCTACTTCGAACCTTTGGGGAATAACCTCCGGTGTAACACACTTCATCCATCCCAGGAATAAACTATGGTGCTCCCACTTCATCCATCTAGGAATGATACCTATGGTTCTCTCACTTCATTCCTCCCAAGAAATAACCTCCAATGTTCTTGCTTCATTTCTCTCGGGAAATAACCTTTGGTGCTCCTACTTCATTCCTCTTGGGAAATAACCTATGATGTTCTTGCTTCATTTCTCCCAGGACATAATCTCTAGTGCTCCTATTCATTCCTCTCAGGAAATGACCTCTGGTGCTCCTATTTCATTCCTCCCAGGAAATGACCTCTGGTACTCCCACTCCATTTCTCCCGAGAAAGAAAAATTGGAAGGACTCGCTGTAGCTCTAAAAGCATCATGCGCTGAGGTGCAGACCGTTAGAGTAGAATATGAACATCAAATTGTGGATCTGAAAACAAAGTTGTAGCCTGAGACTCCACCAGAAGTTCGTGCCCAACGAGCAGCCGAAGTAAAACAAGTCACTGACAGTATCACTGCTGTAGTCACACAATGTGACAATATGTTGGATCAGGCTATGGGCATATGGACGTCCGTGCATAATGATCTGGTAGTTCAGCAACTGCGCAACGAGTTGCATCAGAAGGAACAAAAATTTGCGGAGATCTGGACAGTGGCACCGCCCCATGTTCTTCCACAGCGCCTTTCCATTCTTCAAGAGGGCCAGATCATCCAGACACAGATTGAAGACCTGCGCCGAAAATAAAAGCTCTTGGAGGCACATATGCAACCATGGGCTGAGGAAGCTCTTTAGCTTTCACAGACTCTAGACGCCACCTTGAAGGCAATACAGTAGACATAGCACAACATTGAGATGGTCATTGAAGGGCCTACTATGGAGAAGTTAGTTCAGTAAGTGGAGGGAGTTGTGATGCAAAGTTTGGAAATGGTGCTCCCTCTGAAATCTTCTATCACCGTGCTCCAAGCCAAGATAAAGGAGTAGACGCCTCAGTGACCCGGGATGAGTCACGTGTTTGTGTTGGGGGGCTGTTGGAGTGGGGCCTCTGGGGCACACTTTTTGATGTAATTTTGTATATGCGCGTTGCGCTAATGAGTTTGGGGGCTTTGGGGTAGGTCAAAGTCCCTATTTTGACGTAAATGGGTTTAAGGATAAATTGTGGGCCTCAAACCATGGTTTGAGACCATAATATCTATGTGCTAGAATAATATAAATAGATAGATCGAGTCTAAGGAAAGTAGATTAAGTAGAACTTGATGTAATGATCTAACTGTTTATGAGTCGGTAAGAATTGGTAAGGGTTTTGTCTAGGTTGGGTAGAAAGGCTCCTAGTGGTTGTGTGCGCAGAGACCTAGTCCTCGCTGTGTACGAACTCCGCCGGCTGTGTGTGCGAAAGGGTTATTCATAAGGTGAAAGTCTGATGTATTGAAATGATCTGAATTAATACAAGGACAAATTTTGGCCAACTTGTTGTGTTATTGATTTGAGTTATTTATCTACTATTCTGTCTCTAGATTGCACTGATCTATGTTTCTTATTTATATTTGTGCAAAGACTTCTGTTATGGTTATTTATGCATATTGATGGATGATGAATCTGCTTAAGTAATTATGCATTTTTTAGATCTGGATCTGGTTCTGTTATATTATATCTGTGCTAAAGCGATCTATGATTCTATCTTATTCTGTTAAGCATTGTGCGCATATGTTTATTATTTATAGAAGTCTGCAATCAATCTGCTTAGGTTCACTTCATTATTTTCTTCCTCAGGGTGCGAAAACTTGGTTCCAACACCCCCCCCCCCATACTTCTTCTAGTGAGGCTTTGATTTGCACAAGCAGGTCACTGCTGAAAGGGCCAATAGTTGGAGTTTTTGTTGGTTGCGCAATAAATTTTGAATCTGGGTAAGGACCCCTCAAGCCAACAGTGACCAATTTAAATTCATTTAAATAATTACTAATATCCCACCTTATGACATCTGCATATTAAATAAATGGTTCATGAGAAATGATTTTTTGGAAGATGAGATTTTTTCATACAATTTATTCATTTCCTTCATCATATTCTCTATTTTCATCTCTTTTTAAATGCTAAAATACATTGATGTTTCCAAGAACAATTATATTGTTCCTAATGCCTTTCTATCGTAATTTCCAATTCTTCAACTTTCATAGTCATTAACATCTTTGTTATTCTTCCTAAAGGTACTTTTTTTAATGTATATAAACCTCCTTTTTCATCTTCCATAGTTGTTAGATTTTTCTATTAATCTTCTTTACCTAAAATCTTCTTCTCCCATTGCTCTGACTTTAATCAAGAACCCTCCTTTCCTGTGAGTTTTATCAACAAAAATAGTTGTCATCAACAAAACTATTTGTTATGAATATGACCATGGAGAAATAAAATAAAAAATGAATGTGAAAATAAAGCATAGGATGACACAATACAAATAAGGCATAAATATATGTGGCTCACCTACTTTGGGCTATGTCCGTAGAGAAAAAACTAGTCCTTCCTTTGATTTCTTCCATAAAAATGAACGGATACAACCTGTAGCACATCCATTGCAATATCCTCTTCACTATAACCTCTCTCTCAATTATAATTCTCTCTTAATACTGCACATCTACAATATAATGTCATCATAAAAACATGGTTCCATCTAGGGAGAAAATCCCCCAACATAACTTATATCATCAAATCAATGACCTAATAATGAACAATCTAGATTGACTATGAAATCACAATATTTTATAAGATAATTTTTCCAAATATATCTCTTTGAAGAGGCTCCAAAATATTATCTCCACACACTCTAGAAACCCTTGTGACAATAATGGGGGGAAATCACCCCTACACCCCTATCAAGAATTGGAATCTAAATATGACTACAGATAATATATTTGAATTAGGAAGATAATTCAACCTCGCAACCACTAGGGATAATATCCACAAGTGAAATTTTGGTTATATATAATTCATAAGGAATCAAACAACTATGCATAGAGATAATGTCAATGAACCAAAACAATTATCTATATTTATCATGTATAACACACTTGTTAATAGTATATGGATATCATATCCAACAACAACATGAGATGACATAGGACAATGTTTTTTGCAAAGAAAAGAAAGAAACAATAAATGGAACTATATATACTACCAAATCAAACCCTATAACATGGACAATGCAATCCTCAACATATCATGGATTGCACTTGATGTCATGAAGGGAAAATTCTACCATGATACAAGCTTGAAATAATGAATCAAGTGGCATGTGGATGCCATGCAAGTTCCTAGAAAAAGTGATTTCAAGCTACAATATCAACATAACCAACAATAAACAACCAACGTGAAAATGCTACTAGCAAGGTCAAGCTAAGGTTGGGTGAATAGCTGAAGAGAAAAATAAAATTAAGGGATGGTTTCAGAATATTTCATTTCCATCCATCCAAAATAGCCAAAGTTGGGGGGTTGACTATAGTCGTAAACTCAAAATATAGCTAAGGAAGACTCATATAGAGCATGAATGGGTATGTTAAGACCTTTTTTATCTATAAAAGATGGGCCTATGGAATATCCATTTCATCAATATGGATCCTATTGAAAATTAATTTTTGATCTTTGAATTTCAAGATGGATGAAAATGTTGGCTATTACTTATTTGTGTAATTTGAATTCATTTCCTCTGCAACCAATCCACTCTAAAATCCAATGGTGCATAAACAACCCTCATTCAATTTGTATGTGTACCCATTCACATGATATATTCTTATTGACATTCCAAATAGGAATTAATATCATGCCTGACATTCCATTCAAACACACCTAAATTTGTTTACAAGCTAATATTAGCACTCTACTCTTTATTGATGTGTATTCACATTATACAATCATTTATATGTATACACATGCATGAAACACTAAGAAAATATTTTATATGTTGGAGGTATACTCTAGGAGTCCACCATGCCTACCAACACTTTTGACATTATATATATTTTTGTTGTGAGAGATGAGGAAACTTGGGGGAAATGTAAAATTTGTTCGATCAACCTACAAGAGGATCTAGAATTTAATTGAGAAAAAATACAATTAATGATCCCTTCATGGAGTGTGCACATTCTCCTAGGATCTAACCCTATAATTAAAGAAATGAATAAATCTTGCTCTTAAAAGATATGAATTTTCCTAAGATAAAACTAGAATTTATTGATGGTAGTTTATGGGCCCATGGTTTTGGAATCCATGGTATCTTCCCATGATATTAAATATTATTAAGCTTAAGTGCACTATAGGAGAGAGATAATTATGCATATGAGGAAAAATGATGCATGCACACCAACACCCCCATGAATCCTAACATAGGTACATATCATGCATGAAAAAAAATGGCCCTAACATTATAAATCCATGTTAGGTATCCAAGTACAAAAGAAATATCTATGAAAGGTGAGAAAAGAGGAAAAATATAATGGGAAGAAATCTCCCCCCCCAAAGAAGATATTGCAAAGTAAAAGTGATATGATCATGAATCAATACGTGAATGTAATGCATGTGAATATGATCTGTAAACTATTGTGGGTATTCCACCGGAAAACTTGTAACAATGGATCGCATAAAGTTATGCTGAAAATAAAAAGTCAACTCTTTTAATTTCTCCTTATATTTCTAGATTTGTTATTTAAAATGGTATTATTATACATGCAATAGATAAAGTATGCAAAAAATAAAGAATAAAAAAATAAAACTCATAAAATAACATAATATATAACCTAGGAAACCGGATCTAATAAAGTTATGCTTAAAATAAAAAATCTACTCTTTTAATTTCTCCTTATATTTCTAGATTTGTTATTTAAAATGGTATTAATATACATGCAGTAGTTAAAATATGGAAAAAAATAAAGAATAAAAAAATAGAACTCATAAATCAACATAATATATAACCTAGGAACCCTTTTGGGAGAAACCCCACCTGCAAGGTGTGGTTTCTCTGCTATATTTCTTTGAATGGAAAATGGATTCAATTAAAAAGAAGTGAGTCCTATGTCCCATGGGCCACTACAATGCACAAATCCTCTCTATTTTCTCTCTCTCTATCCACCCTCGGCTTCTTTTCTCATCAATGGAACAATATGTCCTCGAATAGAATGGAACCCCTTTTACTTTTAGTGGCTTGGTTATAACACAACCTGATAGCCTAGTATAGGTTATATTTGACTCAACTCTTAAATAGAGTTAAAATCTGGACTCTTCTAGAGTTTTCTTCATCTTTATCACATGGCTAGATGCTTTTCCATGAATAATTGGGACTGACATGGCACCTCTTAAATTATTGTGGTTAAAATAGGAAGGTCAATTTATAAGTGGCATAAATTTTGCATAGGACTTTGATTTAGGTTATTCATGCAATGCTAGAAAGGTATCTATGTGTATAATATCATAAAGAGGTTTCATTCTCAAGAAACAAAGTTTTACCACCCAAATGACCGTTTTATTCTTTAAACTACTCCAAGAAAGTTTTCAGATCCCAATTTTCCAAACTGGGTCCCACGAGTAAAAATGGTCCTATTGTAACCACCTCTCATCCCCTTGACCAACCCTGGATATGTAAAGGTTATTTATTCATTTTGACTTGATATCTAAGGTTTTCTATGGAGTTATGGTTAGCAACAACTTCATTTTTTCAAGTTCATTAAATTTAATTCTGATACCATGATTGTGAATAGCTCATCAAGGTCTTTCAATGATATAAATTTATCTCAATCCAAGTCTCGAATTAGAAGCTATGCTTGTTAGAATTTTTTTCCTAAAACAAGAGGTCATGCCATCACTAGGCACCACATGGCATCTCTTAGGCCTTGGTGGAACTTCCATGCCATCTCAATAGGGTCCATCAAGAACTTAAGCAGTGGATATTTAGTTCCACATCTCATCAGAGCAACCAATGTAGGTTAGCAAGTTATAAAACCTAGGGGTAGCAATTTCCCATCGGCAAGGTTCCATAACTGGAACCACGAAAATAATTACCCATCCTCCTTCACCCCCCATTCTTCACAAGGTCAACATGGTGCTGGTAGAGAGCGATGGGAAATGACAAGGTTTCACTTTGGAACCACAACCATTTTAGCCAAATCTCGTTAACACACCCCTTACAAAGTTAACATGGTGTTGGTTGTAAGCGATGAGTGATGACAGGGTTCTATGCTGAAACCATCAACCAAGGTCCAACACCTCCATATTATCTCAGTGTCTTGGTGTCAAGGTTCTTTCCTCGCCTCACTCTTCTCCAACCTCAATTCAAAGTGTCAAGGTTTTAGGTTTGAGACACCACTAATCCATGACACCTCGGTTCCTTTCCATCGAGGTTTCCTCACTTCCCTCAATTCGAACCTTGATTAAATGCACTAAATTATGAAGTCTGAGAATCAAAAACTTCAATCCATTGTATTGTGTTCTCAAGGTGGATTCCAGCAATCCATGCCATCTTGGTTCCTTTCCATCGGAATAGTCTATAATGCGACCTTTTGGAGTTTGACATGACAAGTTTATGGATGGTTACATTGCATGGTGAAGATGCATGTGGAAGGTTTCTTGATTTTCTGTCAGCGCTTCTTTCGGAAATTTTGACTCGTCCTTACACTCATTCAATCCCAGATTGATGTCGAAATTTTGAAATTTCAAACGCTATCTTCCCGCCTTCGAGCTAAAGGGTTGCGGGCAGTGTTTTTTTCACATCCTCGCCATCCAGTCCTCGTCTTCCTCCAGAAACACTCTTGGAACGCCATGGTTGAGGGACAAACTCCCCAACACTCCAGCGATTATTTTTATTTCTATCGCGGTATGCTGCGAAGTCACGTTGTTGGTGGCAAAGTCAAGCAGGGCTGGAGCCACTGCACCAGGAATTTTTACGCAGGTAGGAGGGCTTTCAGGGCTTTCAAGCTAAAGGGTTACTACTCCTTACTGTAATGCCTGCAGTATTGATCTCAGCCGTTCGACTCCTTCATTTAAGCCGACTGCCCCCATCTTCGGTGGTTCTGCATGCAATGGCCCTGGCTGTATGTTTTCGCTTCCTGGAGGTGGGGAGGAGATTCATCATGCTATCTGCCTGCTTGTTTCCATGGAAAAACCCTACCTGTTTGTAGGGAAGGGGGTGGGTTGGATTTCTCTACCGTACCCAAAGAGAAAATCCATGGCCCTGTTTCCCACTGTTGTGTTCCATCTGAATATCCTATCGTCTGGGTTTCCATTGTTTCCACGGATATTGGGGCAGTTCGGCCGTGTTGCCATGAGGTACCCATAAAAGAGGTTCGTAATTGGAAATTTGGAAACAGCGTTGCTTGTTTCTTGTATAAAGCTTCCGCCACAGGAAGGACAAAAGATGGGATCACTCGTGAATTGTCTGATGAAACAGTTGCAGGAATGACACCAGTAGGAACAAATGTTTCTATCACTCATCTCGGAAAATTTCTGAAACCTTCAAAAGCTTACCACGGCATCAACGAAAAATGGTCGTAGCAGAAGGATGTGGGAAATGGTCGTTGTGGAACAAAAGTCAATGGAGTTAATGGTGGAAACAGTAATGGAAATAGCGGAGAACATGGTGGGAGAATGTCATCTTAAAGTCCAGAATTTGGAGTTCCAGAGAGTTTGGTATTTCTAGGAGCAGACGAAAGAATCCATATATTCCTTGGGTTTGCTTTGGTTTTGGTTTTTGTTGTTTCGCCATTAAAAACTCATGTCGATGGCCATCAAATTCTGTCTGACTCTAACGAAAGTCTGGACCATCAAAGTGACAATTTTGATTCAATAATATTTTAGAAATGTTATCGATAAAAGTGAAGTTCACTGTTTGATTTCACTCTTCTTCTTCAAATTTAATAAATATTTCAAAATTTGCAAACTTTTCAGTTAAATCAAGTTCAACATGCCAAACTCAGCATACGAGTTAAATAAAAATGATATTAACTAATATTTATTTATTATCTTAATACAAATATATATATATATATATATATATATTCACTTATATACCTAGTCGCATAGCTTTGTATCTCAGTCAGTCCGAGCTCTAACCTTAACAAAAAGGGTGAATAATGTGGGTGAGGGAAAAGATTGATTTAAAGTATTCAACTCCAATAACTTTCTGGCTCACTGGGATGGCAGACAGTCTTACTACTGTAAAATTACAGTAAAACATCTGTAAACTTACATTAGAGTACCTAAGGTTTGATTAAGATATTCAATTCCAATAATAATTGCTAAAAATTTAATTGTAACGTTGTTATTCCATTTGATGGCAGTAGTATGGTTATGATTTTCCAAATTAATCAATTAGTCTCTTAGTGAAATATTTGCAAACATATTTTACATTAAATAAAAATTTTAGTCTTCTATAAATTTTAATAATTAAATTATTAAACAAATAAATACTTGTAAATCTAGGAATCTTATACATTTATCGAAGTCATATTTTATATAATTTAATATCTAACTTTATCGTAATTATAAAATTAAGTCATATTTCATATATCAATATAATATGTAACTTTATCATGATTATAAAATTGAGAGAAGTTTAATGACATGGCGGGTTTTGAAATGTTAATAGTTGGAGATTTACAGTCCAAACGTTCGTTCAGGAATCAGGGGACTCAGATGCAAATTTAGGTTTCTATACATGTGTCTTTTTCCTCTGAGGACATGTAGAGTGGTTGTCTTCGGGCAAAGTGTCCTCTTGAGAATGAGGCATCACCTTTTTCATAACGACAAATCTAAAATTTTGGATATATATAGTTTTAAACTTTGGGTAAATGGCTATAAATTTTGGATAAAAATTTATAAAATGTATGCATGGTATTTTAAAACTAGTTTCAAATTTTAGATAAAAATTTATAAAGGAAGTCTAAAACTAGTTTCAAATTTTTCATACAATTTTATAAATGATTCATGAATTTTTAGAAATTTTGGATAAAATTTGGTTCTATATGCAAAATTTTTGCAGTGTAGCAATAGGCTCTCAAAACTGGATGTTTGGATTAAATTTTTTTGATAAAATGTTTTTTTTTAAAACATTGATCAAATTCACCATATTGAAATGGTTTACAAAAATTAATATAGATTAAATGACAAGATACCTATACTACTTGAAGGTAGGGACTAATAAAGAAAGCACATTATATAACACAACCTTACCCAAAAAAAAATCATGTAAGCACCTGGAATTTCAAGTGGTTGTATATGGAGTTAGGCTAGTTCAAAGTTTTATTTAATTTTTAATTGAGAAGAGTGGTGCTTACAACAACAAATAAAGTCATTTTCTATCATTTACATTGAATAAAAGTATTGAGTTCTTATAACTATAAATTAATTTATTTTCTACCATTTGTATTGAGTTAAGAAGTAGATAAATAGGAGTTACTAAAGTGGAAGGCTACACTTCTAGGAAATGTGAAGCATAGCTAAGGACATGTGCAGGAGAGTTAGCTTTGGGAGAAGTGTCAGCTTGACATGGAGCATCACTTGGCATAAGGAAAAATGTCAAATCTAAATCTTTGGATATATATGCATTTCCAAACATTGGATCAAAGGTTCTAAACTCCAGATAAAAGGTCATAAACATTGGATAAAACGTTATAAAATGTAGGAATTTACAGGGTAAGTTTCTTAGATCAAAAACCAAAGGTCACCGCTCACAAACAGATCACAAATCAGTACACCAGTATATCAAGTGGTTAAAACCCTCGAAGAGGGAAATAGTCCACGGCTTGCGCCAATGCAGCCACTTCAGGTAATTTATTAATTTAAAAGAAAAGTTGCATATGTTTCTCTCATAAACGATTACCGGGCAAATGACCCTCCATGCTCTTTAAGTATAGATCATGGACCAATCGGGTGTTAAGCCACAGATCAAGTGTCATTAATACTGAGGAGAGAGTGAACCATCGGATCATTGCAAATCGTGACCGTCGGATTATGAGTTACAAATGTACATAGTAAATAAACACACTTTACCTAACTCTACACTAGGCTAAGTTATTCTTAACTATTTCCTATGTGTCGGAATATCCTAACATCCCCCCTTAAGAACAACTTGGGATAGGATTGAAGGATTTACAAAGGCGACACAAAAGGAGCCCATTTCCTATGTGTTTAAATATCCTAACATCCCCCCTTAAGAAAAAATTGGGATAGGATTGAAGGATATATAGAGGTGACACAAGAGGAGAAGGAAGGAGGCATTAGAGCCTATCCCCCCTTAATGATAAATTTCCTGAACTCCAAGCATGGATCGAAGCTTGGTAAACTTTGCTTTTGTGAGAGCCTTTGTAAATATATCGGCTACTTGATCATTGGTTGGACAGTACTGCACTTGAAGAAACGATCATGAATGAGCTTTATGATGAAGTGTATGTGGGGCTCAATGTGTTTCATACGCTGATGCTGAACTGGATCTTTACATAGCTGAATGGCACTTTGATTATCACACAAAAGTGTAGTTGGATGCTGCTGATGAAGACCAAATTCAAACAAGATCTGACGAAGCCACATGGCTTCCTTGCTGGCTTCAACTGCACCACGGTACTCTGCTTCTGTTGAAGAAAGAGAGATAGCACTTTGTTTCTTACAAGACCATGTAATAGGTCCTGAACCAAGAGTGAATACATAGCCTGCAGTAGACTTTTGATCATCAGGGTCACTAGCACAATCTGAATCAGTGAAACCAATCAACAATGGAGAGGCTCCTGTACTGTAATGAATCTCGAAATGAACTATACCTCGAATATGTCAATGAATTCTTTTAGCTGCTTTCTAGTGACTTTCATGAGGTTGGTGCATAAACCGAGCAACAAGACCAATATGGAGGTTGGTTATTTTTCCGTGATTTTTGTGCAGGAAAAATCACGTACACCGAAGACTAAAAAAAAAAAAACCCTTCCTCCTTTCAAACAATTATAGAATCCTTTTACTATCTCACTTGCTGAGAAGTTAATTTATGAGAATAGAGGTCTTGGGTTCCTTTCTCTTTCTCAAGCTTCTTTTGTAAAAAAAAATTTGTTAAAGGGGCGGGATCTTTTTCTTTTAAGTTGAACTTCATCATCAAATTTCAAACTGTTCCTGTAACTATTCGGCATCTATAACTTAGTTTTTTCAAAAAGGCATAACTTCTTCATCTAGAAGCCATTTTTCGAGCCGTTTTTTTTAATCAGCCTAATTTTTCGAGACCTTTCCATTGAAGCAGTTAGTTTCAGCCCTTTTTAGCTTCATTTTTTTTTAAAATGGAAAGTGCATGCCCAGTTATTCTTAACAGCACCAATTATTTCCAATGGCTACCTCACATAGTAGATTTAATTAGAAGTAAAGGGCTTTATATAATAGCCACAAGACAAGAAACTAAACCTTTTGATGATGATAAAGCCACTAAATAGGAAAATAAACAAGATAAATGACGAGGGTTGATAGGAATTTCCATTTCTCAAGATCTTCGATTTCATATCCTTGACATTGAAACACCTGATGAAGCCCTGAAAAAGCTAAATACTGTTTTTGGCATTAAAAATTAAATCAAGGCCCACCAGCTTGAAAATGAGTTGCTTACTTAGGACTCCAATAGTTTCTCCTCTATTGAAGATTTTTTGTCCAAATTCAAGACCCTTAGACTTCTTTTAGAAGATTGTACGGTTAAAAAGGAAGATGGTAGCCTCATTTATTCCATTCTTGCTAAGCTTGGCCCTGCATACTCTATATTTATTTCCACCTTCCACTCCACTAGAGAAGCCATCATTTCTTTAGGAACTGCCTACAAGAACCCTTCTTTTGATGCCTTTTGCGATTCTTTGATAAGAGAACAAGAAAAACTCTTACACCTTGTCTTATCACTTCTGGAAACGCTTCTAAGAAAGCCTTAATCGCACAACAAAAACCATATCAAAAGAATCCCAAGAAGCAGTATCCTAAAAAGTATGGTCCTAAACCAAACAAGGGTCCTAAGAAATTTCAGCTGCAAACTGATAAAGAAACTCACCAAACTAATAAGGAAACTAAAAACAAAGGGACAAAAATAGATAGACATTGCAACTTCTGTAATCATGATGGCCATGTAGAGTCCAAATGTTTTAAAAATATGGAAGCCTTGGAAGCAGCAATGAAGAAGCACCACATCAATTTGGATACCTCTTCAACTTCATCTTCAGGAATGGCACTTTCTGCTTGTGGTTGTCAAGAATTTTGTTATGCATTAAATGTATCTTCCACATCTCATTCTCATGAGTGGCTCATTGATTCTAGAGCTTCTTACCACATGGCAAAAAATAAAGCCATGTTTTCTTCTTTAAATGATTGTAACACCAAACATATTTCTATTGGTGATGATAGATCTCTTAGTGTTGTAGGATCTGGAACCATTCAT
Source organism: Pinus albicaulis (assembly GCA_034641835.2). Classification (NCBI taxonomy): domain Eukaryota; kingdom Viridiplantae; phylum Streptophyta; class Pinopsida; order Pinales; family Pinaceae; genus Pinus; species Pinus albicaulis. Next base: position 223,120 of record JAXQQM020086468.1, on the reverse strand, counting down.
CTAGATAATGGTCAGTTGAATGATGTACTATGTGTTTCTACCTTGTCATGCAACCTTCTATCCGTTTATCAGATCACTCATTCAGGTGAAGGGAAAATAGTTGAATTCTCACCTCATGATGTTGTAATCAAGGACTTGAAAGAACCTAGACATATTTTGGCTACTGGCATTACTAATGATTCCACAAGGTTGTATAAGTTTGAAAACATTGGGTCATCATGTCTTCCCTCCGTTTTTGTTGCTCATAATGATGAAGTGAGCAAACTTTGGAATGAGCAATTTGGTCACTTAAACTATCGCTCTCTTCAAACTCTATGTAAAGAAAATATGTTGACAGGTCTTCCTATGGTATCTTTCCGAGATGGTGTTTGCTCCGGATGTGTACTTAGAAAATATCATCGGGATAGTTTTGACAAACGTGCCTCTTGGCACACTTCAGCCCCTTTGCAGCTTGTGCACTGTGATTTATGTGGTCCACTTCTTGTTTTTTCTTTCTCTGGTTGCAAGTACTTCTTAACTTTCATTGATGATTCTTCCAGATGCACTTGGGTATACTTCTTAAAACGCAAGAGTGAATTTTTTAACATGTTCTTGGCCTTTAAGGCCTTTGTTGAGAAACAATCTTGACATCAAATTCTTAAGTTAAGATCAGACAATGGAGGAGAATATGTTAACAAAAAATTTATCAACTTTTGCACTGAGCATGGAATTCAATTACAACATATTGTTCCATATACTGCACAACAAAATGGTGTAACTGAAAGGAAGAATCACACCTTAAAAGAAATGGCTGATTGTATGCTTCAATCTAAAGGACTTAGCCTCAATTTTTTGGCAGAAGCAATTAACTGTGCAAATTACATAGCAAATCGCACTCTTACTAAGGTTTTAAATAATATAACTCCAGAAGAAGCTTGGAGCTCAATCAAACCATATGTAAGTCACTTTCGTGTTTTTGGAAGTGATGCTTGGGCCCATATTCCAGATGCGAAACATAAAGCCTTAGAACCTAAGAGTCATTTTTTTGGATATTCTGAAGATGTCAAAGGATATAGACTTATTCAACCAAAATCCAAAAATATAATCATTAGAAGAGATGTAAAATTTGATGAAACTATATCGGCCTGAGAGCCTAGTTCGACGGGTGTGCCACCTTTGGCCTGCGAGCCTGATTCGACATATGTGCCACCTCTCTCTATCTCTTCTATTTTTTATCGCAATGCTTCTATTTCAGATGATGACAGCAATGATGAAAATCCTCCTCCACCTCTTGAAGATATTCCTTCCGCTCCACAGCTTCCAAGATGGGTCTGCTCTACTCGGGATGCAATAGGTTCTCTTGCAGATGACCCTACAGATCGATGACGTACACGTTCTCAACTCGAAAGAGCCTCTTCCTTATTGACTTATGTTCCAGAACATCCTGATCCAGACACCTTTGAAGAAGCTTCCAGTTATCCAGATTGGGATGAAGGTATGAATGAAGAATATCGTTCCTTATTAGCAAACAATACTTGGGATCTTGTTCCTCTTCCAAAAGGAAGAAAACTTGTCAGATGCAGATGGGTTTACAAAACAAAGTTTGGCCCCGATGGAAAAGTGGATAGGCATAAAGTTCGTCTTGTTGCTAAAGGATTTTCACAAGTTGAAGGCATCAAATATACTGAAACCTTCTCCCATGTTGCAAAAATGAATTCTATTTGTCTTGTTCTTTCCCTTGATGCCTCCTTTAAATGGGAAGTCCATCAGATGGATGTTAAATCCGCCTTCTTACATGGAGTTTTGCATGAAGAAATCTACATGGAACAACCCCCTGACTTTATCCAAAATGGCTCTAGCCTTGTTTGTCGCCTTAGGAAGTCTCTCTATGGTCTCAAACAAGCTCCTAAAGCTTGGCATGCCAAAATGGATAGATTTCTAATAGATAATGGCTTTTCTAGGTGTCATTCTGACAACACTATCTACACCAAGAAAGTGGGAAAGTCCTTCACCATCCTTGTTCTTTATGTTGATGATCTTATCTTTACTGGTAGTGATCCCAACCATATAAACCATGTGAGGTTTAGCCTCAAAAATAAGCTTCAAATGATAGACTTAGGACACTTGCATTATTTCCTTGGTCTTCAAGTCTTGCAATCCAAAGAAGGTATTACCCTTTCTCAATCCAAGTATGCCTGTGATCTTCTACGCCACTTTCGCATGTGAGATTGTAAGCCAGCCCCTTCTCCCTTTCAGTATGGAGTCAAGCTTTTAGTCACTTGTACTACCCCTGAAGTTGATGCTACCTTATATCGTCAACTTGTTGGTAAACTTTTGTATGTAACCCATACTCGTCTTGACCTTTCCTTTGTCGTTGGTCTTGTTGCTCGGTTTATGCACCAACCTCATGAAAGTCACTGGAAAGCAGCTAAAATAATTCTTCGATATATTTGAGGTATAGTTCATTTCGAGATTCGTTACAGTATAGGAGCCTCTCCATTGTTGATTGGTTTCACTGATTCAGATTGGGCTAGCGACCCTGATGATCAAAAGTCTACTGCAGGCTATGTATTCACTCTTGGTTTAGGACCTATTACATGGTCTTGTAAGAAACAAAGTGCCATCTCTCTTTCTTAAGTAGAAGCAGAGTACCGTGGTGCAGTTGAAGCCAGTAAGGAAGCCATGTGGCTTCGTTAGATCTTGTCTGAATTTGGTCTTCATCAGCAGCATCCAACTACACTTTGGTGTGATAATTAGAGTGCCATTTAACTATGTAAAGATCCAGTTCAGCATCAGCGTATGAAACACATTGAGCCCCAAATACACTTCATCATAAAGCTCATTCATGATCGTGTTCTTGAAGTGCAGTACAGTCCAACCAATGATCAAGTAGCTGATATATTTACAACAGCTCTCACAGAAGCGAATTTTACCAAACTTCGATCCATGATTGGAGTTCAGGAAATTTTTCATTAAGGGGATGGGCTCTAATGCCTCCATCCTTCTCCTTTCATTAAATACCAGAAATCCTTCAATCCTATCCCAATTTGTTCTGGCGGGGACATATATTTCAACATAGGAAATGGGCTCAGTCACCTTGTAAATCCTTCAATCCTATTTCGTTGTTCTGGTGATGTTAGGATATTAAGGATATTTTAATATAGTAGCTAGTTAAGAATAACTTAGTCTAGTGTATAGTTAGGTAAAATGTGTTTCTTTACTATGTACATTTGTAACTCATAATCCAACAGTCACGATTTGCAATGATCCGACGGTTCACTCTCTCCTCAGTATTAATGACACTTGATCTGTGGCTTGACACCCGATTGGTCCATGATCTCTATTTAAAGAGCATGGAGGGTCATTTCTTCAGTAACCGTTTATGAGAGCAACATATGCAACTTTTCTTTTTATATTAATAAATTTCCTAAAGTAATAACAAAGGCTCGGTTTCTCGTGATTGTTTCCGTCGAGGGTTTTTAACCACATGAACATCGTACTGATTTGTGATCTTTTTGTGAGCAGTGACCTTTGGTTTTTGATCTAAGGAACTTACCCTATAAATTCCTACATTTTATAATGTTTTATCCAATGTTTATGACCTTTTATCTGGAGTTTAGAACCTTCGATCCAATGTTTGAAAATGCATATATATCCAAAGATTTAGATTTGACATTTGTCCTTATGCCAAGTGACGCTCCATGTCACGCTGACACTTCTACCAAAGCTAACTCTCCTCCACATGTCCTTAGCTATGCATCACATTTCCTAGAAGTGTAGCTTTCCACTTTAGTAACTCCTATTTATCTACTTCTTAACTCAATAAAAATGGTAGAAAATAAATTAATTTATAGTTGTAAGAACTCAATACTTTTATTCAATGTAAATGGTAGAAAATGACTTTATTTGTTGTTGTAAGCACCACTCTTTTCAATTAAAAATTAACTAGAACTTTGAACAAGCCTAAATCCATATACAACCACTTCAAATTCCATGATTTTACATGATTTTTTTTGGGTAAGGTTGTGTTATATAATGTGCTCTATTTATTAGTCCGTACCTTTAGGGAGTACAGATATCTCATCATTTAATCTATATTAATTTTTGTTAACCATTTCTATATGGTGAATTTGATCAATTTTTTTAAAAAGGACATTTTATCAAAAAAATTTAATCCAAAATTTGAGTTTTGAGGACTTATTGCATATGCTAGTGTAGGACCTATTGCTACACTGCAAAAATTTTGCATATGGAACCAAATTTTATCCAAAATTTCTAAAAATTCATAAATCATTTAAAAATTTGTATGAAAAGTTTGAAACTAGTTTTAGACTTCCTTTATAATTTTTTATCTAAAATTTGAAACTAGTTTTAAAATACCATGCATACATTTTATAAATTTTTTTTTAGTCTTCGGTGTACGTTCTTTTTCCTGCACAAAAATCACGAAAAAATCACCAACCTCCATATTGGTCTTGTTTCCCGGTTTATGCACCAACCTCATGAAAGTCACTGGAAAGCAGCTAAAAGAATTCATCGATATATTCGAGGTACAGTTCATTTCGGGATTCGTTATAGTACAGGAGCCTCTCCATTTTTGATTGGTTTCACCGATTCAGATTGTGCTAGCGACCCTGATGATTGAAAGTCTACTGTAGGCTATGTATTCACTCTTGGTTCAGGACCTATTGCATGGTCTTATAAGAAACAAAGTGCTATCTCTCTTTCTTCAACAGAAGCAGAGTACCATGGTGCAGTTGAAGCCAGCAAGGAAGCCATGTGGCTTTGTCAGATCTTTTCTGAATTCAATCTTCATCAGTAGCATCCAACTACACTTTTGTGTGATAATCAGAGTGTCATTCAGCTATGTAAAGATCTAGTTCAACATCAGCTTATGAAACACATTGAGCCCCACATACACTTCATCATAAAGCTCATTCATGATCATGTTCTTAAAGTGCAGTACTGTCCAACCAATGATCAAGTAGCCAATATATTTACAAAGGCTCTCACAAAAGAAAAGTTTACCAAACTTCGATCCATGTTTGGAGCTCAGGAAAATTATCATTAAGGGGGGATAGGCTCTAATGCCTCCTTCCTTCTCCTCTTGTGTCACCTCTGTATATCCTTCAATCCTATCCCAATTTGTTCTTAAGGGGGGATGTTAGGATATTTCAACACATAGGAAATGGGCTCTTTTTGTGTCACCTTTGTAAATTCTTCAATCCTATCCCAAGTTGTTCTTAAGGGGGGATGTTAGGATATTCTAACACATATGAAATAGTTAAGAATAACTTAGTCTAGTGTAGAGTTAGGTAAAGTGTGTTTCTTTACTATGTACATTTGTAACTCGTAATCCGACGGTCACAATTTGCAATGATCTGACGGTTCACTCTCTCCTCGGTATTAATGACACTTCATCTGTGGCTTAACACCCGATTGGTCCATGATCTCTACTTAAAGAGCATGGAGGGTCATTTGTCCAGAAACCGTTTATGAGAAACATATGTAAATTTTCTTTTTATATTAATAAATTGCCTGAAGTGGCCGCATTGGCTCAAGCTGTGGACTGTTTCCCTCTTCGAGGGTTTTAACCACGTGATATACTGGTGTACTGATTTGTGATGTGTTTGTGAACGGTGACCTTTGGTTTTTAATCTAAGAAACTTACCCTGTAAATTCATACACTTTATAACGTTTTATCCAATGTTTATGACCTTTTATCTGGAGTTTAGAACCTTTGATCCAATGTTTGAAAATGCATATATATATAAAGATTTAGATTTGACATTTGTCCTTATGCCAAGTGACACTCCATGTCAAGCTGACACTTCTCCCAAAGCTAACTCTCCTCCACATGTCCTTAGCTATGCTTCACATTTCCTAGAAGTGTAGTTTTCCATTTTAATAACTCCTATTTATCTACTTCTTAACTCAATACAAATGGTAGAAAATAAATTAATTTATAGTTAGAAGAACTCAATACTTTTATTGAATGCAAATGATAGAAAATGACTTTATTTGTTGTTGTAAGCACCACTCTTCTCAATTAAAAATTAACTAAAACTTTGAACTAGCCTAACTTCATATACAACCACTTGAACTCAATACTTTTATTCAATGCAAATGATAGAAAATGACTTTATTTATTGTTGTAAGCACCACTCTTCTCAATTAAAAATTAACTAAAATTTTGAACTAGCCTAACTCCATATACAACCACTTGAAATTCCAAGTGCTTACATGATTTTTTTTTGGGTAAGGTTGTGTTATATAATGTGCTTTCTTTATTAGTCCCTACCTTCAGGGAGTATAGGTATCTTGTCATTTAATCTATATTAATTTTTGTTAACCATTTCAATATGGTGAATTTGATCAATGTTTAAAAAAAAAACATTTTATCAAAAAAATTTAATCCAAACTTCCAGTTTTGAGAGCTTATTGCTACACTGCAAAAATTTTGCATATAGAACCAAATTTTATCCAAAATTTCTAAAAATTCATAAATCATTTATAAAATTATCTGAAAAATTTGAAACTAGTTTTAGACTTCCTTTATAAATTTTTATCTAAAATTTGAAACCAGTTTTAAAATACCGTGCATACATTTTATAAATTTTTATCCAAAATTTATAGCCATTTACCCAAAGTTTAAAACTATATATATCCGAAATTTTAGATTTGTCGTTATGAAAAAAGTGATGCCTCCTTGTCAAGAGGACACTTCGCCCAAAGACAACCACTCTACATGTCCTCAAAGGGAAAAGACACATGTATAGAAACCTAAATTTGCATCTGAGTCTTCTGCTTCCTGACCGAACGTTTGGACTTTAAATCTCCAACTATTAACATTTCAAAACCCACCATGCCATTAAACTTCTCTCAATTTTATAATCATGATAAAGCTACATATTATATTGATATATGAAATATGACTTAATTTTATAATTACGATAAAGTTAGATATTAAATTATATAAAATATGACTTCGATAAATGTATAAGATTCCCAGATTTACAAGTATTTATTTTTTTAATAATTTAATTATTAAAATTTATATAAGATAAAATTTTTATTTAATGTAAAATATGTTTGCAAATATTTCACTGCATATCGTAAGAGACTAATTGATTAATTTGGAAAATCATAACCATACTACTGCCATCAAATGGAATAACAACGTTACAATTAAATTTTTAGCAATTATTACTGGAATTGAATATCTTAATCAAACCTTAAATACTCTAACGTAAGTTTACAAATGTTTTACTGTAATTTTACAGTAGTAAGACTGTCTGCCATCCCAGTGAGCCAGAAAGTTATTGGAAGTTTAATACTTTAAATCAATCTTTTCCCTCACCCACATTATTCACCCTTTTTCTTAAGGTTAGAGCTCGGACTGACAGATACAAAGCTGTGTGACTGTAGGTATATAAGTGCATTTATATATATATAATTACCAATTTGTATTAAGATAATAAATAAATATTAGTTAATATCATTTTTATTTAACTGGTATGCTGAGTTTGGCGTGTTGAACTTGATTTAACTGAAAAGTTTGCAAATTTTGAAATATTTATTAAATTTGAAGAAGAGTGAAATCAAATAGTGAACTTCGCTTTTATCGATAGCATTTCTAAAATATTCTTGAATCAAAATTGTCAGTTTGATGGTCCGGACTTTCGGTAGAGCCAGACAGAATTTGACGGCCATCGACCTGAGTTTTTAATGGCGAAACAACAAAAACCAAAACCAAAGCAAACGCAAGGAATATTGGATTCTTTCGTCTGCTCCTGGAAATACCAAACTCTCTGGAACTCCAAATTCTGGACTTTAAGATGACATTCTCCCACCATGTTCTCCGCTATTTCCATTACTGTTTCCACCATTAACTCCATTGAATTTTGTTCCACAACGGCCATTTCCCACATCCTTCTGCTCCGGCCGTTTTTCGTTGGTGCCTTGGTAAGCTTTTGAAGGTTTCGGAAATTTTCCGAGATGAGTGATAGAAGCATTTGTTCCTACTGGTGTCATTCCTGCAACTGTTTCATCAGACAATTCGCGAGTGATCCCATCTTTTGCTCTTCCTGTGGCGGAAGCTTTATACAAGAAATGAGCGACGCTGTTTCCAGCTTTCCAATTACGAACCTCTTTGATGGGTACCTCATGGCAACACGGCCTAACCGCCCCAATGTCCGCGGAAATAATGGAAACCCAGACGATAGGATATTCAGACGGAACACAACAATGGGAAACAGGGCCATGGATTTTCTCTTTGGGTACGGTAGAGAAATCCAACCCACCCCCTACCCTGCAAACAGGCAGGGTTATTCCATGGAAACAAGTAGGCAGAGAGCATGATGAATCTCCTCCCCCGCCTCCAGGAAGCGAATACATACAGCCAGGGCCATTGCATGCAGAACCACCGAAGATGGGGGCGGTCGGCTTAAATGGAGGAGATGAATGGCCGAGATCAATACTGCAGGCATTACAGCAAGGAGTAGTAACCCTTTAGCTTGAAAGCCCTGAAAGCCCTCCTACCTGCGTAAAAATTCCTGGTGCAGTGGCTCAAGCCCTGCTCGACTTTGCCACCAACAATGTGACTTCGTAGCATACCGCGATAGAAATAAAAATAATCGCTGGAGTGTTGGGGAGGTTGTCCCTCAACCATGGCGTTCCAAGAGTGTTTTTGGATGAAAGACGAGGACTGATGGCGAGGATGTGCGAAACACCGCCCGCAACCCTCTAGCTCGAAGGCGTGGGAAGATAGCGTTTGAAATTGGGACTCCCGACATCAATACAAACATTCGGGAATCTCTGTATTGTCAGCGTATATAGTCCATTTAACCCCAACGAAAAACATATCCATGTTTAATTTTATGAAGTAAGTTGGCATAGAGCTGTTGTTTCTGTCAAAAGTTCTCCCTCATCATTATTCAGGGGTTGGACACTTGAAATTAAACGAAAGATACATTGTAAAAAATGATGGTGGCTCCATCTGGAGAACTCGTAACTGTAAATGGGTTAATTTGCGAAAGCAAGCTCGTGGTAAATGTGTGTTTGTTTTTATTTGTGAATCACTGTACTATTCTGATGCACGTGGAATGCTGAAGGCAGATGTTTTTCTTTAACTACCATTTAAACTGGAAGACGAGATTAAGATGGTTCTATGCTCTGTCACTGTTAAATTATTGAGAAAAAAGTTGGCTCTTACTCCGATGTTAAACCTTATATGCATTTATGTTCCATTGTGAAACCTTATATTCACTGAAGTTATGTATGAAACAGTAAGATAAGCCGGAATTCTCGGGCTTAATAAACGCATTGAAAACACAAAGCAAATTTTTATAACATCGGGCGTATAAAACGCATTGAAAACAGAACTATGGTTTTATATACAAGTATAAGAAAAGTCCGAAATTCTTTGGGCATACAATCATTGAAAACGAAAGGCAACACCAATACATTCCTTTCAGTCATCTGGACGCGATAAATCCATGAAATGTCCGTTCTATAACCCGCAGAGTGTTTGCAATGTTACAAAACTAAACTCTGGCTGGAACTCAATGTATCACCCAAACAGTTACTGCATTGTGCTTTCCGAATTTTGCCATGAGTCGGGTGTAAGTTCACTGTACATAAAACACTTTTTATTAAAAATATAATTTCGAAAATATCTGCAATTTCTAAAATTAAATTTCTCACGTTTCTGCCTTTTCTCGGTCTCTTTATTCCAATTCTCATTCATCCATGAATCTACTCTTCTCTCTCTCCAATACTTTACGACGTCTTACCCTCACGCAGTACAGGAAGCACGGACATGCTTCGTGGAGCCACTGGTGGTGGGGAGAGTGATCGGAGTATGTTCTTGCCAGGTTTCGATCTGGCCGTTACCTGCGCGTCCAGGCAGGTCAACAATGGCTGCGAGCTTAAGCCCTCAGCGACTGTGCGATTTGCTTCCTCGTCGACATCGAGGGTGAGGAGCTCCGCAACTTTTAACACTCCTGGTAAGACAGACTAAGAGTGACTGAAAATGCCGATATTTTTTTCAACTCCTCCAAAGTTTTAGAAACGGAATTTTTAGATTTGAATTTCTGAAATGATGCTTTAAATTTCTTTTAATATACTTTTTGTTTATTAATTCCTTCAAAGCGCTCAGAAAAAACAAATTCTAGATTTGAAGTTTTGAATGGTGTTTTGAATTCTTTAATATAATTTTTTTAATTCCTTCAACGTTTTAGAAAATGAAATTTCTAGATTTGAATCTTTTGAATGATGCTTTGAATTCCTTAACTACAACTATATATTCTGTTTTCAATATGGTTGTCAAATTTAAGAGAGTCTCGATAAATTATCTAAATTTTTCAGGTTAAATGAGCGTCGTTATTTTCATTATAAGAATATACAAGATTTTTTTAAAAGATATTGTTATTTCTGGTGAGAATTTTTGCTTTAAATACAATCGCTACTCCGTGGAGAATTTTTGCTTTAAAGATAATGTTCCGTGTAGATAATTGCTAAATTGAAGTTCTTTCAAGATTTCTGGAAACATAAATTGTGCAACATTCAGGAGTTTATCAAAATCTTGTAAGAAATTTCAATTTTTTTAAACCTCGTTTCTTTCCAAAAATCTCAATGACATCAATTTTAAAATCTTGCTAGGTAATTTAGCGATCCAAAAATCTCAAATAAAATTATGAATAACTACGAAAAATTAAAATTCTCAAACATTAAATTAATTCCTCCACTATCAAATCTCAATTACATGATTAGCACATGGAGCGGAATAGCCTTTTGATATTGTGCATTAGCGGGATCACGTGAAGGTCCCACATGGTTGTGGTAAAATTTACATTAGGAGATTCAGTTGTGTACCTGACCTTAAATTTTGGGACGTCGCCTAATTGACATACTTTTGCGTGATAATTCACTCCAAGATGTTGTATGCATAACCACAAAGACAAAAATTGTTAGCCTCAAAGCACAACAATGAAAGACAAATCTTCCCAAAATCTTTGAGGAGATCGAACGCACTCAGTACCTTCGCATATTTGCACCTTTTAGAGGGCAACTGCTACTATAAATATAGATAGTACTATTTTTTAGTTCATTACCATTATTCTTTTTATTATTATCACAATTAACCTAAAAATAAAATTTGAATGACAACAAAACTATTAATAAAAACAAAAATGAAATACTACACAAATTTTATTGAAAGATGAGTGAATTGAATGTTTTGTAATATGAGTCGAGAAATATTGATGATCATTTTGAATATTTCAAAAATGTTTACTTGTATTTTCTTTAAGCTAATTTAAAATATTTTAATCATGGTTGTAATATGTAACATGATAAGGAACTTGGTGGTATCTTCATTACATTAAAGATTATTCATTATACTAAGCATGTAGCTTGCTCTCGGCTTCGCTCTCGGGAGTGGGTTTTAGAACTTGACGAAGAACATAGATTTGTTATTTTGTTCTAAAGGTTATTTTGTAGTCATATATAAGGATCTGGAGGACCAACGAAAGAGTTTTTTTTATGAGGCCCTTGGTTTTGGGGTCACGCGGCTCGCAAATTGGGCCTTGGTTTCATGAGTTCAACCCTATTGTCCATGAAGAATCTGACCACTCCATTTTCCGTAAGACTCCCAAACCTTCCCATTTAGTGGATTACGTCGGAATTCCTTAAAAACTATTAGACACTCATGTCAAAATAGATAGTGAGAGAATAGCTAGTGGGTTCATCTATTTCATCCGAATATGCGTTGAATTGATTTCAAGTGTAGGCCCCTCGATAAAATCATCCTAAAATGGGATGGAAAGGAACTTCATCAACCCCTATGACTATGAAAACATAGCTTTTAGATGCAAAAATTGTCGAGAGCCCATCACCTACAGGATGTGTGTCCCCAAAGGAGTGTGAGGATCGTTGAGAGTCGAGAAACCCAATCACGTTGCGACGTGATCCGAAGGTAGCTTCAAATGGAAAGAATGCAACAGGTCGTAAGAAAGATAACCATCCGTAGGAAAAGACATGTCCTAATTTCTTCAACCTTGCAAGATCCTCGTCCATCCCACGATTCGACACGCCTTTGGATTCAATGGAAAAGACTTCTACAAGAATTTTATTTGCATTAATTTTGTCTACAAGCACCGGGAAAAAAAATCTCATGAGTCCGAGCATTTGATATAGTGACAAGGATGTCTCATACTCTGAGGAGGGTGGGAGGGATGAATATTTCTTTGAAAGACGAGGATATGGCATGTTCCTCAGATGTAGTATGGTAAATCAGGAGGATGGCATAGTGTGTAGGAGAAAGGGAAATAAAGAAAAACCCTTGAACACCTCTCGGTATTTGATATCTTAGTATGTCGCACTGTACACACTTGGGTGGTTTCTCTTTTGTTATGTTTTAAACAAGTTATTGGTCATTTGACAAAGTCAAAACTCTGCTCCAAAAAGAATTTACAATGTAATTTTGTTTTTTTAAAATATTAACAGAAATGCAATAGTAAAATATTTAAAAAAATGATAAGAAAGTTGGTGGTAAATTTGTATAAAGATGCTTAATTTGGGACATCCAAAAATGTGTGTTTGTAAACTTGCTAAGAGATTAAAGAGAAAGATGTCAGCACCAACTCATCAAAGATATGTGAGATGGAGATTATGGGGATTAAGAATTGGTCACAATCAACATAACCTAGGAACAGGCTACAAGCGTCTGACTTGACTCGACTTGGCATATGGCTCAATAAATTGCCTGCAAATTAATATTTTTCAATCAAGAGAGAATCACAGTAAATGCAGTCGAATTTGGAAAAGTAATAAATGAAAATGTTTGTATTGACTTGATATGCAGTGGGAGAATGAATTGGTGGAAATTTTCTACGATGTTATCAGATTCTAACGTCACGTCCTTTAAAATCCCGTGAGAGAAAAGCACAGCATGATCAGATTTTTTATGAAAAATGGGCGAATAAAGTGGGTGAAAATTTCCCGAATGGAGAGAAAATGGCGTATTTCTAAAATTCTAATGAAAAAGGTTAAAAGCTGCGAGCTGGTAAAATCGTACTCAAGCGTACAGAAATGTCCGTATCGACCGAATAAATCTAAGTGGGTGCACATCTCTCCAATAAAAAACCGTTGGAATATTTAAAATTCCGTAACAATAATGGAGAATAAAATTCTCTTCAACACAGCAGAAAATAAAAAAATTTTCACCGTAGACAGTAGTTTTCAATCGTAAAACTATTTCATTAAACTTCAAAATCACCTTTAACCCAGGGAATACAAAAGGCTTCGAATCGCTTTCAAAACACACCAAAACACAACTCACACTCTAAAAAATTTCACTTATCTCTCCAATTTCAACTCACCTACTGCAGGGTTGAAAAAGATTATTCGTCTTCTCAAAAATGAATGTAATCACCGTGCTATCTAAAGTTCACATAATCTCCGCCGTGTGTAAAAAAACTTACAATCTAAACTATGCATCACTGGGTATACATCAGTTTTTTATCACCGTGTGAAAAAAAAAAACTACAATACATGTCTTTTCTTAAAGCACAGTGCTTTTCATCTATTTTATATCCCATGACCCTTTTAATAATATCTAAAAAAATCATTTTTAAAACATTTAAAACAAAATAAATTTAAAAAACTTCAATCAAACCACATGGCCCGCCATTTTTTAAAAATGCTTAATTTTCCATATGTACGATTGATACATATGTAAAACATATATATATTCATACATTCGATCGTACGTACGTTTTTTTAAAAACCAAATATTAAAGGAGCTTTCGACCGAATTGAACCGGATGTGAAACGAATAATTAAACCTCCCCGCATAAAAATTCCGCATGCCAAAAGTTGTCACGATGTCATCAATTGGTAGATGCGGGATTTTATTAAATCCGCTCATAAGTTTTCCGGTCCGATTTTTGGCAACTTGTACGGAAAAAATTGTGATGCGGGATTTTTCATAATTTTGGTCATAAAATCTGTGTCCGGATCATTGTCACACCCTCCGTATCCAACATGGCCATCAAAATTGATTTATCAACGTTTTTGCAAGCGGCTTCAAAGACACCTGCTCGGCAGTCAGTAAATGGAAGGCGGGTTTACACAACCGAAAGTAATTTCACACTCCCCTTACTTTCAGTCACTGGTTACCGCCCACCCCGCAGATTTCAGAACTCAAAACTCTTCTCGCCCTGGGACGATTGTCGTAATGTCCGCAAACCGCTTCCGAGTTCGCGTTGTTCCAAAACAATTTCACCATTGTTTATCAATTCTCCGATGTAATGAAACCTTGTGTCAATGTGTTTCTGCCTTTCGTGAAGCACAGACTCTTGATAATGCAATAGCCGAGCTATCGTCACAACAAATCACGCTTCCTTTTACCTCGCTTCTCGGGGCACAAACTTCTTAACATCCTCGTCATCCAAATTGTCGATGTCGCCGCCTGCACGCGCACACTCGCCCCCATCAGAGACAATGCTACAATGGGTCGTTTTTTAGAAGCCCATGAAATGGCTCCCAACCCATGTGAAAAACATAAACTTAAGTGTTTCTTCTCGATCATCCGTACTTCCGTGCCCTAATCACCCACAAGCAGATTCAATCAAATTCGAATTTTCCGGGCAAGATATAAAATACCAAACCTTTTTGTACCTTAACATACCTTAATTCTTTTCGTCGCTCGTCAATGTATCCTTGCTTTCCATAACCGGGAAATTAAGCTAACATCATGCATTACATGTCGGCCTAGTTGTACCAAATACATGAGGTCGCTAACTATGCTTTTATACAAATTCAGATCAAAACTTGTTGTTGTCTCCTTCTCTGGCCGAGTTTTAACTTGTCACCGTTGGAGTGATCACGCTCGCTCTCGATATTAAATCTTTCCCGCACTTCATTAACATATTTTTCCGTGAGATAAAAATCGTCTTCATCTTGTTCTACTTCTATTCCTAAGAAGTATTTCAACAAACCATATCACTATTTCAAATTCTTCTTTCATGACTCGTTTTAAAATTTTCAACAAGGTGTGCAATTATCATTACGCAGAAAATAACATCATCAACATAGCAAAATTGCTAAATCAACATTTTCATCATCCTTTTCTTTTGATGTAGAGGGTGGGTTCTCCCTCACACTTTTCAAACCATTTTCTATAGATAGGAGTCTATCCCATCGTACCATGTTTCTGGTGCTTGCCTGCACTTACAAAGAGCTTTTCAACTTGCACAATTTGTGCTCTTTGGCCTTTCTTCTTACAGCTTAGAGGTTGTTCAATGTAAACCTCTTCTATTAACACTCCATTTAGGAACGTCGATCACGTCTATTTGGTAAATTTTCCACTTGTTTTGTGTCACATGGACAAAAGATCGTCTTGCTTGCCCATTCTAGCAACTGCAAAGTTTCCACAATCCATCTCATGCTTCGCTTATACCTTTGACAACAAGCCTTGCCTTGTGTCTTCATTTTTCCTTCAAAGATTACTCTTGGTCTTGTAGACCCATTTAACTCCAATGACATTCTTTACCTTTGGGAGTTCAAACCAAATTCCATGTCTTCGCTTACGTGCATTAATCTCCTCATCCATAGCTTCTCATTCATTTCTTTTCCTTTAATAGCTTCTTCAAAGTGGATATTATTCTAACATGACAATATAAAGCAAACAAAGAATTGATACCTATTTGTCGCCTCTGTGTACAAATTTCATTCAAATTTCTGAACTTCTTACTCTCTTTCACTTGATGCACAAATGTCAAGAAGCACTTGAATTTCTCCTTGTGGTGTGCTTGGAGAAGAACTTCCTATTCTCTACCCTCAAGGGTGTCTCTTGTCGCTCTTGTGTTGGTGGTCACTGCTTGGGGATGTATTTCACCTAATTCATCATCATCTTCATCATGAGATAAACAATGTTTAACATTCACCTGCTTTTCTATGCTTCCATCTCAAGTTTTCTCCCAAATAAACCCAATATCTATGCTCACAATAAACTTCTTTGGTGGATGGGTTATATAACTCATAAGCCTTGGATTCCCACCTGGGGATTCAATGAAAATAATATTTTCCCTTGTCGTCCAACTTTTCCTTTTTAATCGATCCTGGGAATGTGTATAAGCCAGCACATCCAAAAACCTTCATGTGTGTGAGCACTTGTTTTGTGCCACTCCATGCCCTTCTGCACTTTGTTTTATCACCTGCTTTTGTAGGGCACCTATTCAAAATGTATGTCGTACAATGTACAGCCTTCAGCTCATTAATCATTAGGCAAATGCTTTGCCTTTTAACATACCTCACCATGTCCATTATGGTTCTATTCTTCCTTTCGCCTACTCCATTTTACTGAGTATATCTAGTTGTAAATCGCTTTTTGAATACCATTTCTACTCCACAAAACGTAGAAAATATTTAGAGATATACTCACTTTCATTAGCTCTTAGAATTTGATGTGGGCAAACACTTTGGTTTTCCACAAGTGCTTGAAATTGCGAATTTTTCAACACTTCACTTCTATTTTTTCAAAAAATAAATCCCAAGTTTTTCTTGTAAAATCATCTAAGAATGTTAACATGCAGGGTCATGAAGTGATGGAGTTTGCATCGGTCCACACAAAAATATGAGTGGGACAATCTCAAGGGTGCCTTTGCCCTTATGCTTTTCCCGAAAGGAAAACTTTCTCCGTGTTGTTTCCCAAGAACACAACCCCTTCATAAAAGGTCGTCCTCGCTCTCTATCAATGGTAAACCTCTTACCATTCCTTTTTCTCGTTCAACAAATTAAGACCTCCAAGTTGAGATGTCCAAATCTTCAGATGCCAAAACCAATTCTCATCTTTTGTTCGTCGGATGGCTCTTTTCGCCACCTTCCGCTACTATCTTTTCTTCATTCTTCAAATCGCTCTCATTCTAAGAGGAACATTTTGTTCCTTGTCATCTTTACTTCGCAACATATCAGTCCTCGGTGGCTCCGTCCATGATGGTACAAACATCATTCTCAAAAATACATTGTACCCTTTGAACAAGTCGTCTAATACTTAAGAGGTTACACTTCATTCCCTGGAATATAATAGACATCTCTGCCAGGATTTCTTTTACAATTTTCTCGTTAGAACATTTTTACATTCCCTTTTCCCATACGTAAACTTTGCTATCGCTCCTAGTGTGACTTGTGACTTCACACCCTCATCTAGCATAGAAAACATGGCTAAGTTTCGTCATATGGTTACTACAACCGTAGTTCAGGAAACCATAAATCCTCATTCTTTTCTTTAGCCATATTACAAGCCAAAAAATAAATTATCTTGGTCGTATATTTTCTCTAAAGTGAAATTCTGTACCCAGTTCTATTTCCTATATCATGTCGCTTTTCACACTAATAGCATAACGACCATATTTTTTACAATAGTGACATCGATATTGGACTTATCATACCGTCCTTGAGCATTCTCGGCCGACCACCGATGGCCGCTACCTTGGCCTTGATGTGCCACCTCTGATTGGTCGCCTTCTTCCTTGAGCATTTGTCGGACTCGTTTCTTCCACCGTTTTGGCTTCTCGCTCTTCCTCTTTTTTGTTTCTTTGCCTTGCTCTCTTCTCTTCTCCGAAACATATCCGGGTCTTAGAGGAATGTTCCATAGATGAGTTTTCACTTCTCACCCACCCTGGCCATGAGTCATCATGATGTGCGTAGCTCATCCACCGTGAGCTTTGCATCCTAGTCTCTCATGGTGGTGACAATCACACCTAATTTCGAGGGGTAGACTCTCTAAGAGTTTTTCCACAATCCTCTTCTTCAAGAGTCTCTCCATGAGATCTTATTTGTGTGACCATTCCAATGACATGAGTGAAGAATGAGTCAAGAAATCGACTTCCTTTCTGCCGCAGAGTCTCAAAGTTCTCCTCGTAAATCGAAGTTTTGTTGTCTTCTACTTTTTCCATGCCTTGATAGCTGTCTTGAGAGTTTCTGCGTTTCCTCGGATCTCTTGGCCACCGCTATCCGGAAACACACTTCCGCGGCAATTTGATACAATAAGAAGAGAGCTTTGGAGTCTTTGTTCCTATTGCTCTTCGCAACTCTCTCCCGCTCTAGCGCAATCTTTTCAAACTTCTTCTTCATTTCGTTGACTCTTCGGTGCCATCTCAACAAATTCTACAAGTCTCGGGAGACAAATAGAGCTCTCATAGTTATTGACCAGTAGTCATAATTTTTCCCATTAAACATTGGGAGATGGACATTTCCCACACCCATACCAAGGCTGGCTCCGTGCCCATTCTGCACTCTTAACTATGATTTAAAAACTTGACCGTGTATGTAAAATGTACCACCTGCTCGCAATGTTGACTCAAAAACCGAGCAGAGAACACCTTTGGATTCTTTTGCCGAGTCTTCGTTAATCAATGGGAGAAGCTTCGCCGCAAAAAAAAACTCCTTCTTCGTACTCTTCTTTTGATCTTCAAAGAGCTCGGACTAGCTCGACACCATGTTGGAATATTTAAAATTCTAGAACAACAATGAGAATAAAATTCTCTTCAAATACAAACAGAAAATAAAAAAATCTTTCAATCGTAGACAAGCGTAGTTTTCACCGTAAAATATTTCATTAAACTTTCAAAAACTTGGTTACAAAAATCACCTAATCGAGGGAATACAAAAAGGCTTTTAATCGGCTTCAAAAACACAAAACAAAACACAACTCACACTTAAAAAAATTTTCACCTCTATCTCTGCAATTTCAATCACCGTGTGGTTGAAAAAAATTACTCTCACTTTCCTCAAAAATGAATATACACTTCATTGCCATTCAAAGTTCTCGTTACACCGTCATGTAAAAACTTACAACCGAACTATGCATCACAGTTATACTGTATTTTATCACTGTGAAAACTTACAATACATGTCTTTTCTTAAAGTACACAGTTTTCATCTATTTTATATCCCATGACCCTTTTATAACATATACAATAAAAACTATTTAAAAATAAAACTATTTTTAAAACTTTAAAACAAAATAAATTTAAAAAACTTCAATCAACCATAATTTATTGCCTTAGGCAAATGTTCAATTTATATGTATGATTGATATATATGTAAAATATATATATATTCATACATTTGACCCAGACGCACGTTTTTTTTTTTTAAACCAAATATTAAAGGAGTCAATTTAATTGAACTTATGTGAAAACGAACAATTAAACCCCACAAAAATTTCGCGTGCCAAAAAGTTGTTGCTGATGTCATCAATTTGTGATGCGATTTTGTCGAACCACCTACAAGTTTTCCGGTCCGTATTTTTGGCAACTTGTACGGAAAAATTGTGATGCAGTGATTTTTCATAATTTTGGCTTAACAAAATTCGGTGTCCTGGGATTGTTGTTCAATTTCTCCGTATCCAATACAATGAAATTGATTTATCAACGTTTTTGGCAAGCGGCTTCAGACACCCGTTCGCAAAACAACGAAGGCGGGCTTTGTTACACCGAAAGTACCTAACAAAACAACCGCAAGGTGATTAGATTCTAAGGCTCCGTGAATTAAATTCGTGAATCGCTCGCATTGACTTGACTATGTTAATAATAATTTAACCTGAGGATGAAAGTTCCTGGAAGAATTTCATGGATAAAGGTATAATCGCGGCACTTCAGACTCCAATGCTTTTCGGTGTTGCCTTGCAGAGAATTATACCTTACGTTCACGTGCTTGAAGTTTTAGCTCATTACTATTATTTTTTTTTAATATCAACCAAATTTAAAAATAAATCAATGATAATAAAAATATTAACTTTTCAAAGTGGGAGACGCACAGGAGTGAGCACTAGGCTTCCGAGGATGCAGGACGAGCCAGGCAGGCCCACGACAGGAAGCCGCCTCGGCGGCCAAGCTTTGAGTCATGGCTGCCTCCTCCGGAGGAGGGGCGCTACCTACGTATAGGAATGTCACAAGCGGGGATCATGTGCTGCGATCAGACCATCAGGCAACTGCACAGCAGCGCACAGGCCCTGTTCTAGGAGCAGACTGGCAAGCCAAAATGAAGGGTCAATGTCTGCCCAGGGCAACCAAGAAGCCGAGGTTTGTTATTCCCACATCAAAGTTAGATGAATATAGACAATACATGAAGAATCATGCTTTGATCTGTAAGTTTATAGGAATTTGGTCTTCTGAGAAGGATTTATTAAAATGGATTCAAATAAAATGGCAGCCCAAGGGTCACATTGATCTAAAGCTCGGGGCCAAAGGATTCTTTACAGTAATTTTTTCAAATCTAGATGATAAAGAACGCATTTTTGAAGTAGGTCCCTATTTTTACAGCAATGCGGGACTCTTCCTCCGACAATGGGAGGAATGATACAACCCAGAACAAGAGAAATATATGGCAGCTCCTGTTTGGGTTCGGTTATTTGGGCTTCCCATAGATTTTTGGGACCCTGAAATTTTGGAGGGTTAGGAAATTCGCTAGGTAACTTTGTTAAAATAGCTGAGTCCACAGCCCGTGGACGCTACACATCTTTCGCAAGAATATGTGTTTACATGAATATCTTTGAACCCTTGCCAGAGATGATAGAACTGGAATATGAAGGAAAAGTGTGGCTACAGCTCTTAGATTATGAACACATCCCGTTTCACTGCAGACGCTGTCATGAATATGGTCACTTGTATAAATCTTGCCCCCTAAATGGATCTCAGCAGCAACCGCACCAAGCAAACGGACCAGAAGAGCAACCTCGCCAAATAGAGGATGGCTTTATAACCATTAGTTCACGCAGAAGACCTCCACGAGCAAAGAATAATGGGCCAGGATCAGTAACAAAGCCAAACTCTCAAAAAACGGCAATGGAAAATAGCTATGAGGTTCTACAGGAGGAAGGAGAACCAACAGTAGTTCAGGAGGAAGACGAATCGACAATGCTGGAAAATGCAGATGAAGGTAAACCTGAAGGGACTGCAGCGGAGAACCAGAAGCCGATGTCGTCCAAACAGAAAGCTGGACAGGAGACTGGAACCCAAGAAGAACAGGAAACGCCAAAACTTACCCCAATGGAGGTGGAGCAACCCAAAGAGGATTTGAGTGCTAAAGAGAAATTGTTGAAACGGCTGCTGTTTGAATGGAGAAATCTTGATGACGGTTTCATCCCTGCAGATCAAAACAAATTGTATAAAGAGACATTCGAGAATTATCTCACAGTGCAGGTCCGCAAAGAAAGCCAAGAAAAAGAACAGGCAGCAGGTAAGAAGCAAGTTCCCCCTAAACCAGCAAAAAAAAGAGGAAGTAGAACGTTGCAAGAATCAATACAACTAGTAGGGGAAACTCTGATAAATACAGGAAGAATAATGCCGTTAACAACGGTTTTTCAACAAATCCCTAAACACGCATAATGAAAGTGCTCTCTTGGAATATTAGGGGTCTCAACAGTAAGGGTAAACAGAGAAACTTGAGGAAGAGATTGCAGGAGGAAAAACCACAGGTCATGCTAGTTCAAGAAACAAAGGTTACAGGATAGAAACTAGAAGAAATAATCCATTCTTTAAAATTGCAGTATCAAGCAATGGCTATTGATTCAGTAGGAACTTCAGGTGGCCTAGCAATCTTATGGAACACAGCTGAAATTACTGCAGAAGGATGGATCAGTCTACCTAGGATCCTAACAGCAACCTTCAGACAACTAGGAGCAGAGGAAAGAATTCTTATATCAGCAGTATACGGACCCCCAATTCCAAGAGAGCGAGCAGCTTTTGTACAGAGCATACGCACACTAAAAACATTGCATGATGCACAGTATTGGCTAATAGGTGGAGACTTCAATATGATCTTGGACTTATCAGAGAAAAAAGGAGGCATAAGAAGGGAAGACCCTAATATGGTACTTTTCAGAGATCTAATAACAGACCTAAGGTTAGTAGACATCCCAACGGTCAATGGAAAGTTTACATGGAACAACAGAAGAGGGCAACGATTCCAGGTAGCTTCTCGTCTGGATCGCTTTCTCGCTTCTGAAGCTCTTATTAGTCAGGACAAGTACTTTGAAGCAGCAATCCTTCCAACTCTGGGATCGGATCACTAGCCAATCTGACTAGAAGTGGATGTCAAGGCAAGCCCTCACAACTGACCCTTCCGATTTGAACAGTTTTGGTTAAGAGATCAGGGGTTCATGGATAAAGTGAAAAACTAGTGGAGCACTATACAAATAAGAGGGCGAAAACAAATGCATTCCTTTCAACTCCATCTAAAACAATTAAAGGAGGAAATAAAGAGATGGAACCGCATTGAATTTGGTAATATACATCAGGAACAAATCCAACTAACTGCAAAAATGAAGGATATACAACAACAGATAATTCTTCAAGGTCGAACGCATGAATTAGTAATCGAAGAAGGTGCCACACTCAGTCAACAAGAAGAGAGACGCAAACAAGAAGAGATCTTGTGGAAACAAAATTCGAGGATACAGTGGCTTAAGGAAGGAGACCGCAACACCAAGTTCTTCCATAATGCCATGCTGCAACGACGCCAACACAACAGAATCTTCTCTTTAAAAACAGCCAATGGGGAAAGGAAAATAACACATGAAGATATAGAGGAGGAGTTAGTTAATCACTTTAGAGATCAACTCACAGAACCTCAACCTAATCGGCAGACAGCCATCGGAAAAATCACGGCTCATATTCCAAAACTCATCACTAGAGAGCAAAACCTGGCCTTGCTCAGAGAAATTACGCTAAAGGAGGTGGAGGAGGTAGTCTTGAATTTTCCCAAGAACAAAGCCCCGGGACCAGATGGATTCACAAGTGAATTCTTCAAGGCAGTCTGGCCATTCATGGGCCCAAACATTCTTGAAGTGGTAGAGGAATCCCGCAGACTGAAGACGGTATACCCAGCGCTGAATGCAAATTTTATCACTCTCATCCCTAAGCACAAAGAGGCAGATACATCAGAAGGTTTTCAGCCAATAGCGCTATGTAATGTTATTTACAAAATTCTCTCAACTATTATGGTAAATCGGCTAAAACCTCTGTTGCCTACTCTTATTTCCCCGGAACAGACAAGCTTCGTCAAAGGAAGACAAATCCTTGACAGAATAGTTACAGCTCAGGAAGCCATGCATTCTTTAAAAAATGACAAACGAAAAGGTCTGCTTATTAAGTTAGATCTTTCTAAGGCATACGATCGCATAAGTTGGCAATATCTATTTCAGGTGCTAAGGGCTTTTGGTTTTGAAGACCGATGGCTCCAATGGTTGAGATCATTCATGACCTCCTCTCACTACTCAATTCTAGTAAATGGCAGTCCGACAACTCATTTTAAAAGCTCCTGAGGTCTTCGCCAAGGGGATCCTCTCTCCCCATTTTTATTCATAATAGTAGCTGAAGGCCTTGGCAGACTCCTCAAAGCGCACTCAGCAGAAGAAAAACTACAAGGATTGAAATTGTGGGGACCAAACCTTTCCTTGACCCATCAGCAATTTGTAGACGATGTATTATTGTTTGGTCAGGCAACCTTGAAGGAATATAAAGCAATCCAAAAAAAATTAAATATCTTCATGGTAGCTTCAGGAACAGAAGTAAATAATGGCAAATCTAACGTCTATTTTTTCAACTGTCCATTAGAGACTCAGAATTTTCTTGCTAGGACATTGGGGTTCCAACGTGGATCATTCCCTATGAAATATCTTGGAATGAATCTACATCCTAGACCAAGCCGGATAGCTGATTGGCAGGACACCCTACTCAGGGTAACCAATAGGATTCAGAATTGGGCGTTCAGAACATTAAACGCGCCAGGGCAACTCATCCTCTTAAAGACAGTGCTGCAAGCTCTACCAATTTATCAGTTGTCTGCAAGGGCATGCCCAAAAGGGATTTGTTCACAATTAGTAGGGCAGTTCAAAAAATTCTTATGGCAGGGTGCCCAAGCTAATAGGAAATGGGCTCTTCTCTCCTGGGACAAGTTACTCATATCAAAAGCGGTAGGCGGATTGAGCCTAAGGGATCCATCCATCTTAAATAATGTGATGGGAGCAAAACTATGGTGGAGGTGGGTTCAGGGAGGCTCAGATCTCTGGAAGACTATTTGGACAATTAAATATGACATGCCTAGAACTATATCAGGCCGTTTAAAGACAGACATAATACCCAGAGGATCCTCAATCTGGAATCTAGCAGCTGTCAACAGATATTTAGTCAGGTCACACAGCTTTTGGGAGGTCAAGGATGGTGGCACAGTGCTCTTCTAGGAAGACTCCTGGCAACAGCGGGAAAAACTATTTAGCCGATTGTATTTGGGTGAGATCTTCTTGTATACAAGTACTCCCAACCAACGACTTCTACAGCATTATTGGCACCACAACAATCCAAATCAATGGAGGAAATGGAAAGACAAAACCACTTGGTCGACAGCTCCAGAAACTCAGCAATGGGGTAACTTAGCTAAAGAACTTAAAACTAGAAAAATTAGGAAAGCGGCAGGACCAGACATACTCAGATGGGGATATATGACAAAAGGACTCTTTACAATAAAAGAAGGATATTCGCTTCAATCTCAACAAGGCCTTCAGGCAGGTAGACCTCTTTGGAAAAAAATCTGGGCATTAAAACACTGGCCAAAAGTGGAATACTTCGTATGGTTGGTCAGCCATAACAGGATCTTGACTTGGGAAAACCTCCAGAAACGAGGAATGATAGGTCCCTCTAGGTGTTCCCTATGTGAAGAAGAGTAGGAAACGACAGACCATCTCCTCATTTCCTGTCCATTTGTGCAACAGCAGTGGCGAAAACTGGAAAACCTGTTCAGAAAAACAGACAAAGATAATACCAGCATAATAGAGACAATCAGGAAATGGAAAAAAGGAAAATTCCAATGCCAAGTGATTAACAGAGCATGGAACCTCTCATTTTGATTCCTCATATGGAATACATGGAAAGAAAGGAACAGCAGAATCTTCAAAGACATAGAGCAACCATTGCAGCACATCTGGCAAAGAACCATCGACAATATTCGAGAAACCATCCTCAGTGAAAGCTGGACAGATGAAGATTGGAAAGCGGTGGGTTTTGAAACCCAAATTCTTGAATACTTGAATCTTAAACCCCGGATGTTATATAAACATTTATGGAAGTTCAAACCGCCGAGAGAAACTATTGACGATAATTGGACACCCCCTCAATCTGGTTTTATTAAGTTGAATTATGACGGAGCTTCTAAAGGAAATCTGAGGCAGGCAGGAGCAGGAGGTATCTTCCGCAATTCGCAGGGGGCAGTATGCCGTTTTTACGCTTTAGAGCTGGGCCATGCAACGAATAATGAAGCTGAACTGACTGCAGTTCAACAAGGTATTATCATTGCAATCCGTGAAAATTACCATAAAATAATAGTAGAAGGAGACTCAGCCCTTGTTACGAATATTCTCCGTCAACTGCAACAAGGAGCACCCTGGGAGAAAATATCCCAAGGTTGGAGGACAGCAGGTCTCATTCAAGAAATCAGTCAGTTGACGAAGAGGATACAATATCTGGTGCCAAAACATATCAGGAGGAAAGGAAATGCAGCTGCAGATTATCTTGCAAACTGGGGATGCAAGCAGAGTGATAGATCAATCGATGCTCGACCCATAGATGCAATCTGGGAGGTGGAATTACACTCCCTCCAAGTGATTGTAAACAAGGATCTTCAGACCCCCGATCGGGGTGAACACCTGGCAAACCGAAATTCACCATAGTTATGGGATGGCGGTGGGATCCATTTCAAAGAAAGTCATATTCATTATGTGCCATCAGGATCATAGCCCAAGGCAGGACAGGAACGAGCGAGGTTTTATGATGGCGCATACGAGACAGGCTGTGCGGTCAGATGGAGGACGGCCACATTCATGCACGGTAAGTTTCCTTCTAAACTCCCTCCAAGCGGCATTGCTTTTCTCATTGCATGCAAACGCTGGGGAGCAGCAGAGGACGAGAACTGGAAGCGAGGCTCTGCTCGGTAATTCGGATAGGTGGCGGTATGTACATAACCTTTTCTTTCTTCTGAAAATGGATGTCGTAGCTCTGAAACAGAATTGTAAGTGGTATAATTGGGAAGATTGTAGTGTTAATGAAATTTCTGGTTATGGTCTACCCATCCAAAAGAGGGTTAGACCCTGTTTTCGTGACCCATGCAAACAGGCTCTTACCTGGCATGGTGTTACTCTTATCCACCAGGATAACTGTCTTCTAGTCAACAGGCTTGTCACCTTCGGTGTGAAGGGGAATTGTTGGGTTAATGTCAGTATTGTTACCTGCAGGTTAATGTTTAGGGTCGTCTCTCCCTTACATCAAATTTTCAATGATCTGCGTATTGATTTCCTTATTACTGCTTTTCCAATGAGCCTGGCCATGAATTTGGTTGCTTTGTTAAATTTGTCAATGTTATGGTCAATTGACACGGCTTTAAGTCGTAGTGTGGGTATCAGTACTCGCTGGTTTCAGTCAAGGATGGGTTCTCCTCTCAGAAATGCCAATTATAGTCTGCGGAATGATTTTCATATTCCTGTTCGGTTAGCAAGTCTTGCCTTGTATCTGTTTGCTCTGCTCATTAGGCTTAGGAACCTCTGTTTTGCGTTAAAATTGATAGATAGGGCTTCAACCCTCATAAAAAGGAATAGGGGAAATAGCGTCGACCCTTTTCATAGACCCAGTAAAGTTAGGCTTTATGTTCATGCTGTTAGTATTTGGTTAACTGACAGCTGCGGGATGCGCAACTATACCTGGAATACCAAGAAGAGTATCGTGACCTGGCCATGTGAAGGGAATCGGGCCTGTACTAAAGCCTATATATTTATGTTACAGTTTCAGATTCAGATAAGAATGGGGAAACGTCGTTCAACTTCTCAGACCTGGAAAGGGAAGCATCCAATTCAGCCAGAACCATTGCCAAAGAAAAGAGGCCAGAAATCCAACCAAGAGCTGGTGGAAACACTGGCAGATAGCTATGTTACAGGGAACTCCTCCAAGATTCGTCAGGAAATCCGGGGATGGGAAAGAGAGATTCAAATGGAACCAGAAGACAATGAAGTGGAAGAAGAAATTCTTGACTTTATCAATGATCCTGCCAATACCCGAGGTCGCCTCACCCTGTTTCAGCAAACAATACATACCTACTGGACAATGAAGTGCCTGCTAGCAAAAGCCATGCAAAGCTTTCCCCCTGGACAACAAAGCATTGATGCATCAAAGATGGAAGCCAGAATCATGGAAAAGCTGGAGGATATGCAGGACCAGCTCTCCCATATCAAAATAACGCAGTACCAGGCAGCTGACAGAATGAGCAGATTGGATGACAGAGTAGGTCGCATGGAAAAACAGTTACAACAGCTGCAACAAGTGGATATGCCCGGGTCTAATGTTAAAGACCCCGCTCCAGTTTCTAGCTCAGATGGTTAATACTTTATTTACTTTTTCGTTGTATGTATTTGGTTTTTTTGTATGAACTTAATTCCCGAAATCAGTAGTTAGATAGCAATATTATAGAGCAGTTATCTCATGTAGGCTATAGAACAATGAAACTTTTTCAGTTTTGGAACGCTTTTCATGCACTTAGATGGCCGACAGACCTAGTTTCCTTCGGGTAGGTTGAGGCTAGAACTGAAGAGTCTAATTTTGTAACCTTCTTTTCAAAGATAAATAGAAAATAGAGAGGGCCTACCATATTTACAAAAAACAAAAAAATATATATATATATATATATATTAATTAAGAAAAAAATGAAATACTACAAAGATATCTTTATTGAAGCCGAGTGGTTAGAATGTTTCGTAATATGAGTCTAGATACAGACACATTATCATTTTGAATATTTCAAATATTTTTATTTTTGTACAAAAGATATTATAATTATGATTGTAACATGTAATATGATAAAGAATTTGGTGGTGAATTTGTACAAAGATACATTGATTATCATTTTGAATATTTCAAATACTTTTATTTTTTATAAAAAATATTATAATTATAGTTGTAATATGATAAAGAATTTGGTAGTGAATTTGTACAAAGATGTTTAGTTTGGGGTATTTAAAAAATGAGTGTTTGTGAATTGAAATTAAAGAGATTGCAAGAAAAAAGATGTGCACCAACTCATCAAGGATATGGAGATAAAGGTTGGGGATTAAGAATTGGTCACAATCAACATAACTTAGGAAAATGCCACAAGGCACTATATATTTTGTTTAGTAATTTTCTTTTTAAAAGCTATCAAAAAATTAGAAATCTATTATAAATTTTTGGGAATTTTGTCATTTGACATATGTATATTTTGTATTTGTTTTAGAAATATATATATCTTATTTGAAATCAGATAACATTTAATATGTTTTAACCCACAGGGTGGCGGCTTGTTGGTGATTGAGTGTTATGTTAAAGCACTCATTTGTAAAGGTCACTGGTTCAAATCCCGTGGGAAAATATTATTATTATTATTATTATTAAATATAATATTTGTATTAATATATTATAATATTAATATTATTAAGTTTAGTAACTTTGGATATATATATATATATATATATTAACTCTAGATATATGTGGGAGAGAGTAATAAAGACATATGATAGAGGTGGAGAAATAGGGGGAGTGACAAGGGAGAGATGGAGATAAACTGAAGAAGAGGGGAGAGGAGGAATGAAGAGATAGGGAGAGGAGTGAGAGAGGTAGAGAAGGTAAGAGAGAGAGAGAGAGAGAGACATAAAGATGGAGGTGGGAGAGAGAGAATGAGAGATGGATGGATAAGGAGAGAGAATTGGAGGGTAGAGAGAGAGATAGAGAGACAAAGAAGGGGGGATGAAGAGGAAGGTAGGAGAGAAAGGGAGAGAGAGGAAGAATGAGAGGAGGAGGAGAGAAGGAGGGATAGAGAGATGGAGTTGTTGGAGGAGAGATCGAGGGAAGACAAAATACATAGAGAGTGAGAAGTGGAGAGAGAGGGAGTGAAAAGGGAAAGATAGAGAGAGAATGTGTATGTTTAGGGGTGAGCTAAAGATATATAGGAGTGATGGAGACAAGGGGGGAGAAAAAGAGAGAGAAAAAGAAAGGGAGGGATATAGTAACATAGTTGGAGAGAGAGATAGAGTGATGGGGGAAGGGAGAGAGAGAGAGAGAGAGAGAGAGAGAGAGAGAGTCGGGGCGGGGGGGGGGGGAGGCAAGAGAGAAAGGGAGATAGAGGAAGGATGAGAGAGAGGACTTGAGCGAGAGGAAGAGAGTGATGGGGGAAGAGAAAGGGAGGAAGGAGAGAAAGTGAGATAGAGGAAGGAAAAGAGAGGGGAATTGAAAGAGAGGAGGAGAGAGGGAGGGATAAAGAGATGGAGTTGGAGGGGGACAGAGGGAGGGATAGAGAGATGGATCTAGATGGGGAGAGAGGGAGGGAAGAAGAAAGACGTAGAAAATGAGTAGTGGAGAGAGGTAGGGAGTGACAAGAGAGAGATGGAGAGACAATGTGTATGTTTGGGGTGAGATAAAGAGATAAATAAGGAGAGATGGAAAGAAAGAGAGTGAGAGGCATATAGTAACAAAGTTCGAAGGTGAAGATAGAGAGAGAGAGGAGGGAGAGAAAGGAAGAGAGAGAGTGAAGAGAGGTAGGGAAAGAGAGATGGAGGGAGAGAGATAGGGAGGTAAGAATAAATACATAGAGAGTGAAAGGTGGAGAGGGAGAGAGAGAGGGATAAGGAAGATGGAGAGAGAGAGGGAGAGAGGATAGCAGGAGGGAAGAGAGATAGAAGTGGGGGAGAGGGAGTGAAGCGAAAGGGAGAGAGAGGGGGGGGAGAGGAGGAGGGAGTGATAGATAGATAGATTGGAGAAAAATAGTGTATGTTTTGGGGTTGTGCTGTGGTAAAACACAACCCCCCCCCTTTTTTACGTGTTCACTTCAAATAATGGGGACCCTTTCTATAAAATTTTGGCTAAATGCCTTTTAGGATTTTTATCAAGTTGATTATCCTACGATTTTATTAATTTTTCATTTTATTTTGATTGCTTTGTTAAAATCGATTTTTTATAAGCTTCCCGTTGATGCTTGTTTCACCTCATTTGGTCAACTGGTTTGTAAATGGCACTCCTTTGAAGTCTAGTCAATTATCTCGCCTGGGTTAAAAATGCGTAAAATGTACAATATTCCATTTTTGTAACTAAATTAGTTCAATAATGCATTTAGTTTAAATATTAACCCCTAGTTAGTTATTACTAACAATTTTTATTTTTACTTATACAGCCAAATCATAAAGCATCGGGATTTCAGTCATTTATTCCAATTTTCCAATTTTCAAATAAATTACTAATCTCGAAAAAATCTAAAATGTCGAAGTGGTTGTAGTTCATTTTTATCAAAGTGGCTGTAGTTTAGATAAGAAAATACACTTTAGATAATTTCATAATTTAATTAAACCTCATTAAAATAAAACCAAAAATAAAAATAAATAAATAAAAATAAATTATTATTTAATATTAAATTTTAAATCAATTAAATTAATTATTATATAAAATATGATTAATTTAATTAAATTAAAATTTGATATAAAAAATAAAATAAAATAAAAAATCATGATAACACATTGCATCAAGAGTTCATCATCGCATCGGGAGTTTTTATGGGTGCACTTCTTTGAAAACCCGATGACCCTCTCGATGGCCGATTGCGATGTTATAACCCTTGCCTTACACTTTTTACATTCAAACTCATTCACACGTGAGTACAAAGGGATTAAAATCGTGTAAGTATAATGTTAACGAAATTTTGAAAAGTTAGTGTTAAAGAATAATGTAATGTTAGTAGTATGTTAGTTTTAGTTTTATATTAGTTTAGTATTATTTTAAAATTAGTTAGTATTAGTTTAGTTTTAATTTAATAATATATTTAATATTTATAATCAATTTTAGATTAGTTAAATTAATTATTATGTAGAATCTAATTAATTTAATTAAATCATAATTAATTATTAATTAGATTAATTTGTTTAGTTAATTATATTAGTTAGTTAGATTAATATTAATTTAAATAATTAATTAAGTTTATAATTAATAATTAAATTAGGATTAATTATTAGATAATTAGAGTCTAATTTAGGATTAAATTTTTAATTAAAATTCTGATTTTTAGCCCAGCAACAAAATTTTCAAATTTATATCAGATTTGACTTATCAACTTTGGAGGCTCATAGATTAAGTTTTACTTGGCCAAATGAGGCCTAGGACGGCTCATTGGAAAGAGAAAATCAAGGAGAACATTTCTGAGGAGGTTTCACTAACAGATTTGGTCATTTATTGAGTCAAAAATCAGACAGAAAATCAAGCTCCGAATTTCTAAAACAAAATCAATTTTCTGAGTTTTATTTTCTTCATTTTCATTTGCCCAAAGCCTCTTCTAATTGCAGATTCACTCATCAATGATATTTTTGGCCAATTAAACCATTCCAGGCATCAATAGAGAGCTTATATTTTATTTTCAATTATTTATTCAAACAGAATTTGATTGGATTTGTTTTAATGCCAAAAATGATATTTTGATTTTATTGTTGCATCTTAATTCATTTTGATTTCTTTTTGCAGGAAAAACAGTAGAAGGGATATGGAGAAAAAGATCTCAATCAATGAGAAGACTCCAGGAATTAAAGATTGGAATTTTTGAGCAATTAAAATTGGATTGAGCAGATTTTTCTTCAACAAACTCTCCTCTCAAAATTCTTTTAGAAATATTATAAATGGAAGATTGTAGAGTGTGAAAAATGACTGCTCTCTTCTGCAATTCTGAACTTCTAAAAGCATTTCTATTATAGGAATTTAGAGTTGTAGAAGGGAGGAGAGAAAATTTCAGATTTGAACATTATTGAGGGTTTTTCTTTATATCTTGAATGATATATGATGGGCAGAGTTTGCATTTTTGTAGCTCTAGTTTTGAAAACAGAAATTCAAGTAATGTAAAGGACTATTAGAGACCAGGATCAGAGAAGCAGATTCAATTAACTGGTATTTTTGACATTTTTGTATCAAATAACACTTTCATTTTTATGTTAATAAAATGGTTGTTTCATTTTATTCATGTTTATGCATTTTTGTTAATATGGATAATTTGTCCCAATATTGTTATGTATCTCTGCTCTTATGAATTAAACTCTGATTTCTGAGTAACTATTTACTCAGAAATCTGTCTTATAAAACTGATTTATTAAATAATAATGTGTTACAAATTTCTTCCACATATTATTGTTTAATTATTGGCTTGACTGATTTGACAATCAATATCATTTTTGTGAATTTCTTTCGGGGTGTTGTTGATTTATTATTTCAGTTAAATGGTCTCAATAGGATGTGTTTCGGTATTCACAAATATCAGCTAATTGAATTTCTTCATTAGCTTGATATTAATTAAAAGCCAGACATATTTAAATTCTCATTATTTAATTATCTTACTCTTAGTTGGGTTATATTTATATCTACTTAATTAAGATAGGATTTAGATTAGTTTCTTTTCCTTGCATTATAGAATAAGTTTGCATTTAGATTAAGTTCTACATTCTTTTAAGTCCCCTTCTCAAAGAGGCAAAATCTTAGTTGTGGTTTGGCTGAACCCAAATCAGCTTAAGGGTCATTCTCTTGCCCATCAGCAAGAAGAAGTGATATGATATCCCTGTCTATTGGTAGTTAAAGATACATTGTAAACCAATAGCGATAGGTAAAAGGTAACTGGACCTAGTTAAACCAATGTGAGCCATCGTTAAATGGAAGTGATTTGTTAAGGTCCGACCGAGTGGTTATCCCCCAATGTTGTCGCAACGATTTTCGAGGTTTCAACAAAGTTGATATAGAGAGACAGAGGGAGATAGAGATATAGATGGAAGGTGAAGAGAAAGAAGAGATGGATAGAGACAAGGAGAATGGGACAAAGATATTGATATATATGGAATGAGAGAGCATGTGTGTTTGGTGGGGTGAGATAAAGAGGCAAAGAAGGAGAGATGGAGGGAAATATAGATATAAATGGAGGGGGGAGAGAGGGAAAAATATTTCTTGCACTAGATGCACTGATTTCACTGTAAATGGTGATTTCAACTCCTATTTGATTTCTTGTAATAGATGCATTGATTTTATTGTAGATGTTGATTCCTAATGATATTTGATTACTTGCACTAGATGCATTGATTTCAATGTAGATGATATGTAATCCTATTTCATTGCTTGCATTAAATGCATTGATTTCAATGTAGATGGCGATTTCTAATCCTATATGATTCCTTCCACTAGATGCAGTCATTTCAATGTAGATGTTGATTTCTAATTATATTTCAGTATTTGCACTAGATGCATTAATTTCAATGTAGATGATTTCTAATCCTATTTAATTGATTGCACTAAATGCATTGATTTCAGTGTAGATGGTGATTTCTAATCCTATTTGATTACTTGCACTAGATGCATTGATTTCAGTGTAAATGTTGGTTTCTAATCCTATTTTCTTACGTGCACTAGATGCATTGATTTGAGTTTAGATGTTGATTTCTAATCCTATTTGATTAATTGCATTAAATGCATTGATTTTAGTGTACATTTTATTTACTAATCTTATTTGATTTCTTGTATTAGATGGATTGATTTCAATGTATATGTTGATTTCTGTTTTGATGTAACTAGATGTATGATGGTACATTAATTTTAAATTCATTGGATTAATAGTGTCAATTGATTTGAGCGTAAGCATACAAATTTATTGGCAATGTACATTGATTTTTGTGTTATAGTAATTAAACCTATTAATATTGGAGAGCAAGGGAGACAAGGTATGATGTTTAGTACAATAGATCCAGCTAAATATTTAAATATTTTACGATTCCAATTGTACTTTTCATATAATCGAGATGAAAATATGACAAAACAAACAAAGGTGACAATAAGAATAGTAAAAAAAAATAGTTTGAGATTGATCACAATGAAGAGTATTTGTAATTGACTACATTTTATTATTCACATTTTCTATCATTCAATATTATTACATTGTTATTTTGCATTCAAAATTTTCATTTCAGCATTTTCCATCATTAAAGTTATTTTACAATATTTATCATCTCAACAAAGTGAGATAACTAAGTAAATTTAAAATTAAAATGACTCATAAATCTCAGACATATTTAGCATAAATTAATCATATGTTGTTCATATTATCAATAGATTTTCCTTGGCCACACACAACTGAAACTAGCCTAGATCCATCTTAACTTCGGATCTATCAAGTGCTCTCGATCTATCAAGCACTGAGAGAGATCAAATCTCTTGAAGTGCAAATCTTTCCTCAAGTTTTACACTCAAAAAAGAAGTTTGCACCTCCAGAGATTTGATCCCTCTCGGCTCTTAGAGTTAAGATAGATCTAGACTGGTAGTAACAAATTCAAATAAAATTATAATTTAATAAGTTTTTATAAAACCCTAAATATTTTAATGTTTATTATGTTTATTAAAGATTAATACATTTTAATATTTATCAATAATTTAATTTATATCACTAAACTTGTTTAATCCAATTAATTAAATATTATGATATAGGATAAAAAGGGCAAATAGACAAATCGTTTGTTTGATGAATGCCCAATGTCCTTCAAACGCAGTGAGTTGAACCGAACATAAAAAGGCACAAGTCATGAAAAAGACAAATAGTGATTCACTTGGAAATATGATCACAGAAATCTCTTCGATTATCAGATTCTAATGATCTCATAACCGGAGATCGAAATGGGAAAGTGATCATAGAAATGTTCATATTGACTTGACTTGAGTGGGCATATATTGCTCAATAAATTGGGTGCAAATTAAATTTCTTCAGTGCTGAGAGAATCACAGTATTCTCAAATTTTAATGAAAATAGTCGAATTTGCGAAAGTAATGAAATAAATGTTTGTATTGACTTGAAATGTCGTCGGTGGAAATTTCTACAAAGAGAATCGAAATCCCAATATTGTCAGCTTCTAACATCACGTCCTTAAAAGTGATCAGATTTTTTTGGTTATGCTGTGGCGGTCTCAGTAAATTTGAATGTCGTAGAGTTGGGCGGCTAAACACTCATTTGTTTGTTAATTTTCTTTAACAAGAGATGTGAAGAATCTATACGGATTATTGTTAAGAAAACGAAAATCAATCACGAGAATCACTATATTGTATACAATACTCAGCATAGCTCATTTTTCACTCTAGCATAATATATGGAGTAAGAATAGCATATTTCAATAACCATCAACTGGAATTGTGCGGATTTAGTCTCTCATTATGTTACTAGTTTAAGTCTTTCAGTAATGGAAAATTTATTGAAATAGGAGAATATAAGGTTTTTTTAAGAAAAAAAAATATATATTTAAAAAAAATAAGTAGAAGAGTTTTCCACTCAATTTTTATATCATTTTTACGGTGTAAGGCGTAAGTATTTGAAAACAACTCCCCTAGTCGTTATTGTGTCCATGTTTGAGCCATTGGATCAAATGTTAGATGATTAAATTGTTTTAAGCCATTAGATCAAGTAAATATTTTTATATTTGTTTTTTGTAATGTCATGTTTAACATTTTGACTATGTCAAATTGCACAAAATAAAAAATAAAAGTAAATTAAATAAAGAGATTGACATAATGTAATGAACATTTTAACTAGGTCAAAATACAATGAAAAATAAAAATAATAAAATAAAATAATGATAAACTATAAATACAACCCATGGTATTCATGTGGAATGTAGTTTCTTTATAGGGGAAACTAAGATGGCGAACTAAGAAGGATCTAAACTAATTATTTAATAGTATTATTTTTAAATCTTTATAACCATTATTCTTTTAAAATTTTTACTTAATAAAATGTATCTAAATTTTCATACATCCAAATATACATAGTTTTTGTTGTTCTGGATTATAAATTTTTTTATTTATAATAAATTTATATCATAAAATTAAACTCCACAAAAGGCAATTAATTTATAATAGATGAAGAAAAAAACAATATAAAAAAAGGAATATAACTATTTTTATATTTAAATATTACATTTTTGTGCTACTATGCTCTCCAACAAAGTATGATAGAAAGGTTGTAATGTCATGTTTAACATTTTGATTATGTCAAATTACACAAAATTAAAAATAAAAGTAAATTATATAAAAAGATTGACATAATGTAATGAAAATTTTAACTAGGTCAAAATACAATAAAATATAATATAATAAAATAAAATAATGATAAACTATAAATACAACCCTTCTTGTTATGTATTATTTTTGTTACAACTATTTTATTATTCCAAAAGTACATGGTTTTTTTTGTTATATACTATTTATGTTACAACTGTTTTATAATTCATGAGTATTACTTCTTAATATATAAAAAAATAAATTAATAATGAAATTTTTTAAAATATGTGATCTTTTTTAAATTTCCAAATTATTTCATAGGACATGATTTATCTTAAGCAATAATGATGAATGTTCATAATTCTCATTTCTTAAATAACACTAAATTTATGTTTAAAGGGGTCGGTAACAATTGTTTGTATCAAAGTCAAGGATACAAACATGGTGAAGAGAAGCTTAATGTATGAAATACATTTTCCCTGATACACATGAGAAGTGCAATGAAAAATATTGGAATTTGAAAAATGTCACGAAGATTATCTCATGTTCCATTCATTTAGATCTGAATTATATGGAAGAACAAAAGAAGGACGATGGATACTTATCAAGAATGTATGATACTTTAGAAGGAAATGACGCTAGGAAGGCTATGGAGGACCAAATAGCATAATTAAAAAAAAAAAAGGACTCTTCAGAAAATGGGTTACTCAAGGATTTTGGAATCCAGATGAGCTACATTATCTCACTGAATCAAGCAAGCGCTCCAAAAGAGATAGACAATAGTGATATAGAGACAATTTATTCATAAACAAGAGAAAACTAGAATTATAACCCGAGATAGAGTTATGGGAAGAGAAACATTGCAATTGTAAGGAGGAGTCAAAGTTACATGAGTAGTAGTTCACTCAACATAATTTTCCACCGCTTATTCTAGAGGAGAAAGTTCCTACTACCTCATCAATTGAAGAAGGCCCACATGAGAAAATCAGAAGAGATTCCTCAATGTTATTTTCATTTTACATTCAGTCACTCTGCTCTTTTTGGTCTAGTAGTCTCTTTACCTCTTCCCTTAAATTCAATAACTCGGAAAATACTAGACAAAAGACACTTACCTATTGCAATCAGTTGAAAAAAAAGGTATCTCTAATAGGTCATTTGGGGAGGAATCTATTATTTAAAAGATCTGGAAAATAATTTCATTTCAAAACAAAAAAGTACTATCACTATGGAAGTGAGTTATTCATTTAAAATTTGTTCCCATTCTTGTCACTACAAAATTTGATTTTTTTTTTTAATTTGAAGGGAAAAATAAATAATCTTTAAAAGGCAATAAACTCTTGAGTCATGATCCTTAAAGAAGTCGCTAGATTCCCTGATTATGAGTTGATTTTTTCTTCTTACTTTTGGGTCTTCATGATGTTTGTTATTCTGACTGAGGTGAAAAGTTCCAAAGAAGTGGAATATTGGTCGTTCAAAGAGGAATTATGCAAATATGATTGTAGATAATTTATTAATATAAATTATCCGAATTGAGATTAATTAATCATCCCCAAGGGTTAAAAAGGACCCAAATGTCTCTTATCCATAGAATTGACTATTAAGATAACTCTATGCTCTGTGTTCAAATGACAGGTGAAGGTGGATTTACCATACTTAAGCTTCTTAGTAGTCTCTTATGAAGTACAACATGTCATAGTGATAAGTTTTTATTCCATTAAATAATTCTAGTTGTAGAGAAGAATCAGAGCTCTAGGAGTAGTATCAAAAGAATTCAACGTTGTGAATGTGATAGAAGAAAAATAATTTCGTGGAAGGGTGAAGTTTGGCCAACTTCGTCATAAAAACCAAGTGCATCCTTCATGCAGAAAAGAAAAATAAACATGCAAATTTGGTCATATAGAGGTCTTGAGTACTTCGGCCAAAATGTCTCATCCATTATGAAAAAACACATCTTACATGAATTTAATAACAAAGAAGTTGTTCCACATCAATTACCCAATATGGATATTTTGATTTGAAGTCGAGTAAAAATAATTCTCCACCCCTTATTCTCGAGGATCAGTTGGAGCTAAGAAAGTTCCTACTACCTCTTATTTCTTATATGTTATTCTTTCTTATACCACAACCTTATGGCGTTTCCTTTGCAACATGTGTGCAATTGCTAGTTAGATATATTTACTAAAAGAATTTTGTTATAATAGTGAAGCTTTTCTCACTGCTTAAGGGACTAGTAGAATAACATGTTTACAAAATTTGTCCATATCTTTTTCAGTATTTTGTGTCTTTTTATTTACAATTGTTTATATTTTGTGCTCCTTTACCTCAATTATGTTTTTCACTTCAACTTCTTTTTTTCTCCCTACCTAGAAAAATGTTGAACTAGGTCTCTCAACAATTCAATATGTCAGTTAAGTGAGTGATGAGCAAGTTGAGTTATGTCATAGATGAGTTTGGTAAGTGTGTGCATGTCAAGTTAGGATAAATACCCTTCATCGAGTTCATTGTATTCAACAAGTTAGTTGATAGAGATTGAAGATTAATAGAGAGTTGCAACTTGTTTGTGTTATTGTGTGAAATCTTTGTGTAATTTGTGCCTTTACTCTTCTGCCATTCCAACAAATTGGTATCAGAGCGAGGTTACAAATAACCAGGGAAAGATGGAAAGACGGATCAACAACCATCCGTGAGTGAGAAGAGAAATTTTTTTTCTCTTATTTAAACTCATAATGCACCTATTAAGTTATAGATAGAGCGTTATAACGTTGGTTCCCACAAAAGCGAACCGCTTTACTCATAGCATTGACAGACGCATTAGCACACTGTCGTATTAAGTAACAAGTGTGTTAGTGAAGGGTTTGAATATTCGAAGAAAAGAGTCAACCGAGGAGGTTTAAAGTAATATGAAAAGGCTTATACATACATACAAGAGTTTAAGGGTGTATTAAAAAGGAGGTTATTGAATTCAAAAAAGGCCTTTTCAACGTTGGTTTTGATATAATACTTTTTTAAGGACTTTTTAAGTTTTGAAAAAGTGAGAACTTATAATAAGTTTTTTTTTTTTAAGATGTAAGTGTTTATTTTATATAAATAATATTCATAAAATATTTCTTATATATAAAAAAATAAATAAAAAATAAAAAATAAAAAAAATTTAGGGTTTTATTGATGTGGATTTTTTTAAAAGGAGTTTTGCAAAACTCATGAAAAAGGAAAATTTAGGGTTTTATCAAAGAAGTGAATTTTTGTTTGAAGAAAGATGGCTACAATAAGCTTCCAACCACAACTTCCTTCTTTGACAGGGAAAGATTATGATGTTTGGCCCATTAATATGGACACCATGCTAAAAGCGCATGATGTTTGAGATCATGTCAAGTTTGGGTTTGCAGAACCTCAAGATGATGCAAAAGAATGAGCCCTCAGTAATGCATAGAGGGAACAATGAAAGAAAGACAAGAGGATTAATGCACAAGCGTTGTTTCTTATCCAGCAGGGAGTGGACCGAGCAGTGTTCCAAAATATAATGATAACGTCTTCAGCAAAGGAAGCATGAGAAACTTTGGCGGTAAGCTATCAAGGTATGGAAAAAGACTTCTATGGGATGTTAAACTGCGTAATACTGCTCCTTTGTAATTTTGGCTACAGAAGTGAAAGAGAGATGGGTATCCCATATTGATTCCTTCATGAATAGTGTTATCACTATAAAATTTTTTCTGAAACTTGGTCAGTTGCACTTGTTCCTAAGTCATAATGTTAAGATAGGGTTAGAGTCATTTTTATATTTTTTAAGGTCTAGATCATGAGTTAAAGGTCTTATTCCGTCACCAAACAATGTTCATCAACCTTGTTTCATTCTTCAAAGATCTTATGCCATGTTTTGAAACTCATCTTTAAAGTTTTTTCCGAAGATTTGATGAATAAGCCACGAAACCAGGTTTTCGTAGCGTGCTTAGTGTAAAAAATTGATTCTGCACTACGAAAACGCTGGTGATTTCGTAGTGCAAAAAACCGAATTTGCAAATCATGTGCTATGAAATCGGGGATTCTTAGTTTTGTGTCTGAGATGTCACATCTTTCAAATATAGTTAAATTTTTCATCATTAGGTGTCATTCATGAGTTCTCATTCACGCATGAAACCATTTATTATAATTATTAGGGGTCATTTGTCATCGATTAGGGGCCAAATTGTCATTGGTACTTTCAAATTTGAAAAAATTTGGCCGTTTTCGACTTAATTTGTCTCATGCAAGACAAATAGTGCATGCATGTTTATGTTTTGGAGAAGAAATTAGTGTTGAAAGACCAGAGTTCACTGAAACTATATTTCAAGCGAGGCAGAACTGAACTCATTTATCAAGTGAGGCTAATCGTTCAACAGTATTTTCAAAATTTTCCATCAAGTGAATTTGAAATTCATTACTGGTGGAAGTAGGATTTTTATTCAAGCGAGGCAGAATTCTTATCAAGCGAGGCTGAACTCATTTATCAAGCAAGCCGGTTGATTCAATAGTCTGATTGCTAATTTTATGAAGATACAAGGTTTTCAAGAAGATAATGGCTGAAGAAAGGAGTCATAGGTCTGGTCATTGCCTAAGAACAGAACCTGAAGGTGTAGAAGCCCTTACAAAAGACAAGTCTGTTGAAGAAGCCTTTAAGAAAGTAGGTTGCTGGAGGTTTTGTGAAATACTTCAAGGAGGGCACACTCAAGTCACCAAAGAATTTGCCACAAACTTCACAGGTTCAAACTCAAGGATTAGATTCCTAAATTTACCAATTTCCCCTGAAGTGATATCAGCAGTTACAGAAATTACGAGAGGAGAAGACAAGTGGTTTAAAAATTTCAAGTTTGACATGGTACCCTGCAAAATCTTTCTAAAACCAGAGTTTTCAGAGGTTGAATTGAACAAGGTTGTGCCAAGAAACTATGTCAAAGATACATTTTCCAATTTTCTCTACAATATTCAGAGGTACTTCACCTGCGAAGGGAGATACCACAAGGTGTATACCTATCACTTTAAACTTTTGCTTCATTTCACAGGGATAATATCTCTAGATTTACCTTTTTATATTTTCAGAAGTTTTGCTAAGATGTATGATAAGGTACAAATGAAAGTTGAGTAATGTGAGACCTCATTATTTCACCATGGCTTAGTTAAGTTAATAGTCTTACATGAGCTGCAGAAAGCAAACAGAGATTGGGTTGGATTCCTCTTTTTGAGTAGAATTTGGATTGAAGGAACATGTGTTAGTCCTCAAACTAAAGAAAAAACTCCATCAAATATTATTGCCCCTGTAGAAACAAATTCAAGAAGATTTGTTAAGCTCAAGCCTCGAAAACAAGTTAAAGAACCAATGATAGGAACAACATTGAAAATCCAAGATACCCCTAAACCCGCACAGAAGAAGGCAACTCTGTTTAAGGAGACAATTCTAGAGCAGTCAACTAGTAAAACAGATCAAATGAGGTTGACTAGGAGTCAAAGGTTAAAGGAAAAAGGTAAGGTTGTAGTTACAGAGGGGTCAAAAGGTAATTTGAATGATATAATTCAAGTTATTGACATTGCAGAGTCCCCCCTAGTGCAAGCAGACTTCATCAAACTGGATACAGGTGGCAAAAAATTAAAGAAGTTGAAGACATCCAAAAGGTTAGATTTTCAGGATGATGTGGTAGAGTTTATCTTAAAACCCAGAAAACCCTCAACTAGACACTCCAAGAAGTTGAAGCAGTCAGACATAGAGAAAGATCAAACAGAAGGTGAAAGTGCTAATGTTTTTGAAGAAACCACAAATATATCTTTTTTAATGCCTGAAGAAGACAGAAACAGGGTTTTCAATATTCAGAAGGAAAAGAGCAGCTATGAATATGTCAAAGACAAACTCAGATTGGAAAATAATGAGATTGATAAGTTGAAGAAAAAGGTGAGAGTGCATGCAGAAGAAAGGGCAAACTTT
Source organism: Pinus albicaulis (assembly GCA_034641835.2). NCBI lineage: Eukaryota > Viridiplantae > Streptophyta > Pinopsida > Pinales > Pinaceae > Pinus > Pinus albicaulis. The sequence continues at coordinate 181,066 of JAXQQM020086468.1, read as the reverse complement.
GAAAGGATGAAAGGACTGTGGGAGTTGGAGAAAAATCCAAACCCTGAATTAATTGATAGTCAAGCTCAATTCTTCATATGGACCCTACCTGCAATCAAAGAAGCAAAATTCATTAGGATGGTCAATACCAAGCTAAGGGCAAACAATAGAAAGCTTAAGAGGAGAGTAGAAGACTTGGAAATACAGCTAGCCCAATTTGAAGATTAGCCACAGTTAAAATAGGTGCTAACAATAAGTGTCATCCTTTAACAAATTTTTGAGGTTATATGAATATATCTCATTTTTGGAGTTGTTTAAAGATGATGTTATGGGTTATGAAGGTTGATATACACCTGAAAATATAGTATTAAAGGGGTTGAAAACCAATTTTTTGGAAAGAAGCTGTGAAAATTGAAGACTCAGTAGTTTCGTAGCGCGCTACAAAACTGCTGTAGGTGACACACAACAATTTCGTAGCGTGCTACGAAACTACTGTAGAATGCAGTTTGAAAGATGTTTGCAAATTTTCAAAGGTGACAAGGGTTTTGTGTTGGGCTTTGATGCTGGTGGGAGGTATATGGAGAATACAAATGAAGATCTAGAGGGTTGGCACATATGAAATGGGGGTTTGAAGTATGACTTAAAAAGGAAAGGTCTGCGCTACGAAAACAATAGACTCAACAGTTTCATAACGCAGTAATATTGACAGTTGTTGCACCATTTTGGAGGTTGGGATTTGCACAGCTGGAAGGTCGAATTCAAGTGAAAGTCATAAGACATTTGCCACATGTTTTGAGCACCAGTTCTTCAGCAATTGATTCGAATGGATAGAAATGAAGCATTCAACTATTATATAGGAAACATGCTCCTATTTTGCAGGAATAGATAAGAAGTAGGTTGATGGGTCTAAAAACAGCAAGATGAGCAATATCATGGTCGAAGTCTAGCTGTCAAGCATAGTTTTAAATGATTAGATAAGGTTTTTAAAGGTTGTTAAGATATAATAAATATTGTTTTAGTCCTAGTTGTATTAGGACTGTAAAACAAACAGTTTTACTGTCAGTTTGTAAATGAAGTTTGTTTAGAAGTTGATAGGTGTCAAATTCGAATTTCTTCTCAAATGTTTGGAAGGAATCCAAGGATGTAATGACCACTCTATAAGAGGGAAGAAATAGAATTGTAGAGGGTTGGAATTTTCATTGAACAAGCATACTTTTTATGATATCAGAGAACTGTGTTTTTATCTTAATACAGAGAGTTTTGTTTCATCACTCAGGATTCAGAAGGGGTTATGGATGTTTTATTGTCTCATGATGTTTCTCTTTAAATTACTTGCAGTGGCATGACTGTATGTTACTTAGAATTCACTGAAGGTGCTCTAACTTCCTTCATATGTTCATGAACTGTGTTTATTCTCTGTCCTACTGTTCTATTGATCCATATAAACCTTGAAATGCCTTGAATTCCATATGAAACTGATCTTTATGTTTTGTGAAAGCACATTTGACTCCATTTACCCAATAGATGTTTGTTGATTAGTAGTACAACCAATTATTCACTTTATTCAGTTTATTCACAGAGTTAGCCATCTGATCTTTATTTGTAAATAATTTACCTATTGAGAGAGCCCTCTCAGGTTGGGGAGGCTAAGCCTCAACTAAAAGTTTGGTTTGAAATAGTTACTCAAGGTCTCCTTGACTAGTAGCCTATCAGCAACCGATTTTGAGTATTAAAAAATAGGGTCATGTCTCATTATAACCGCTTAAAAATTTACATTAAAAATCGAACAGTGCTTGAGAAGTTCCTTAGATATTTGTCTACCAAGTTTGATGTTGTGGTAGCAGCCATAGAAGAAGCAAAGGATTTGGAAAAACTGATAGCTGATGAGTTGATGGGATCACTTCTATCGCATGAGGCAAGGATAGACAAAAATAAGGATTCCACTTTAGAAACTACTTTCAAAAGTCAAGTTTCTATTTCAAGAGGTCAAGGCAGAGATTGATCGAGAGGGAGAGGTCGAGGCCCATGATATGGTGGTCAGAGATATGGCCAAGAAGAGCATGAATATCAAAGTGGAAGCACCAGCAGCAGAAGCTTCGAAAATAATCAAAATTTTTAAAAATCAAAGGTGAAATGTTATTATTGCAATAAATTTGGTCACTATGCTCGTGATTGCAGGAAGAAGATAGTTGATCAAGGAAACCACATAGCTAATTTTACTACAGAGAATACTAACTCTATGTTCCTAGCATGAAACAACATGCATGAACAGTTTGATAAGGTGTGGCTATTAGACAATGGTTGCAGTAACCACATGACACACAACAAGAATTTAGTTGCGAATTTGGATCAATCCGTGAAGACAGAGGCAAAGTTGGGGACTGACAAGACTGTGGATGTAGATGGAAAAGGAGTGGTCAACATTATGACCAAGTAGGGGGGGGGAAATACAATATCATAGGTATATTATGTCCCTAGACTCAAACATAATCAAACAAGTGTTGGTAAATTGACCCAGAAAGGATACAAAGTTATCTTTCAGGGGTAAGAGTGTGTTATTTATGACAAACCCCCAAGCACGCCGCTGATAGCAAAGGTGCAGATGAGGAGGAACATCCTCTTTCCTCTAATTATGAACTACAATGATCAGGTTAGTTCTTTTACAGCTGCATGTTCTAATGATTATTGATTATGGCACTTTCAGTTTGGACACTTGCATTTTTCTTGTTTAAGATTGTTGCAGCAGAAACATATGGTGAGAGGATTACCTCCCATAAAAGAGCCTGTTAGCACTTGTGAGTGTTGGATTTTTGGAAAGCAACACCATGAAATTTTTTTGAAAGGAGTTTCATGCAGAGTAAAGAAACCACCTAAGTTGGTGCATACAGACTTGTGTGGACCTATGAGGACACAGTTGATTTGTGGAAGTTGTTACTTCCTCGCTTTTATTGATGAATATATAAAAAATACTTGGATTTAATTTTTGAAGTAGAAGTTTGAAACTTTTGCAAAGTTCAAAGAGTTCAAATCCTTAGTAGAGAACCAAAGTGATCGACAGATCAAGGTATTGAGATCAGATTGTGGTGGAGAATATGATTTGAAAGCATTCCATGAGTACTGCAAACAAAATGGAATCAAAAGACAATTTACAACGAGATACACACTGTAGTAGAATGGTGTAGCAGAGAGAAAAAACAGAACAATTATGAACATGAAAAGGAGCATGTTGAAAGCGAGACACTTCTCTAATAAGTATTGGGAAGAAGCAGTTGCATGTGTTTTTTATGTGATAAGTAGATCTCCTACAAAGAGTGTGATGAATAGAGTTCCAGAAGAGGCATGGTCAGGTATGTCATGTAATGTATCTCATTTCAGAGTTTTTGGATGTGTAGCTCATGAACCTAAGCTTGCTTTTTGAAGAGGAAAATTAGATGATCAAAGTGAAAAATGCATATTTACTGGTTATAGTGAGCAGTTAAAAGCTTACAAATTGTATAACCCTGTCACCAAGAAGACAATAATTAGAAGAGATGTTGTGTTCAAAGAATAAGAGTCATGGAATGGGACTGTAGACAAACCAACCAATGCACAAGCACCATCGATGGAAGTGGATGATGTAGCAAAAAAGGAGAAACAAGAATCAATAAATAAGATTCCAAATAGAGTTACGCCAGCAAGGACTTCAATATTTTCAAAGCAGCATGGATCTTCAAGCAGATCAACAGACCATAATTCTCCAAGCAGGAAATCAGGTAATGAATGAAGCAATGTTAAGAAAAATATGAGAAGTGTTAAATATATTTAAGAGATGATTTGCATGTTAGTTCAAATTTTTCATTGTTGTCATTCCAACCTTCTTCGTTTGAAGAAGCAATAAGAGATGAAAATTGGGTGAAAGCCATGGATGAAGAGATTGATTCTATTGAAAATAATGATACATGGGATTTGGTTAATTTACCAAATGATTAAAACCTCATTGGTGTGAAGTGGATGTTTAAGACAAATTTGAATGAGAAAGGTGAGATTGACAGATTTAAAGCAAGACTTGTAGCAAAAGGATTCTCGCAGCAACCAGGAATAGAATTTGGAGAAACATTTTCTCTAGTAGCCAGATTGGATACTGTAAGAGTAGTTATAGCTACAATAGCTCATAACAAGTGGAAAATATATCAGATGGATGTCAAATTAGCCTTCTTGAATGGAATTCTAGAAGAAAAAATTTATGTGCAACAACCACCAGGTTATGAAGTTGAAGGTAAAGAAGATAAAGTTTATAGTTTGAAGAAAGCGCTCTATGGACTGAAGCAAGCACCTAGAGCATGGTATAGCAGAATTGATAGTTACATGATTAAGAATGGATTTTGCAGAAGCAGCATTGAGCCTACCTTGTACACAAAGGTAAATGAGCATGGACAAACTTTGATTGTTTGCTTATATGTTGATGATATGATTTTTACATCTAATATTGAGCTAGATGAATTTAAAGCGGCAATGATGAAAGAATTTGAGATGAAAAATCTTGGTCTCATGAAATATTTTCTTGGCATTGAAGTTGAGCAATCTGAAAAAGGAATTTTTATTTGCCAAAATAAATATTCTAGATATTTTCTGAATATATTTAGGATGGATAATTGCAAACCTGTACCTAGACCAGTTGCAACAGGTACAAAGTTAAGTAAGGATCATGAAGGATCGGATGTCAATCCAACTCTATTCAAAAGATTGGTTGGCAACCTCATGTATCTCACAGCTACAAGACCAGATATTATGCAAGGATTAAGTTTGATTTCTAGATTTATGGAAACTCCAAAAGACACAAATTGGAGTGTTGGAAAAATAATTCTGAGATACATAGCAGGAACTAGATATTATGGCATAATGTATGCAAATACAGAAAAGAAAGATTTGATTGGATACACAGCTAGCGATTTTTCAGGCATTTTGGATGATCGAGGCTATGTGTTCCATCTTGGTTCAGGTGTAATAGAATGGGCATTTAAGAAGCAACCCATTGTGACACTATCATCAGAAGAAGAATAATATGTAGCAAAAGCTTCAACAACATGTCAAGCAGTATGGTTAAGAAGAGTATTGGACGGACTGAAGCAGAAACAATAAGGATCAATAACGATACACTGTGACAACACTTCAACGATTTCACTATCCAAGAATAGTGTGTTTCATCAAAAGAGAAAGCATATTGATACTAGATATCATTTTATTACAGAACTTGTGAGCAATGGAGAAGTTCACTTGAAGCCTTGTAAATCTAGTGATCAATTGGATGATATATTTACAAAGCCATTAGCAATAGGTGTGTTTTAGTTTCACAAAAGAAACTTGGGTGTTGTAAGCCTAGCTGATACATAGACCAGTAGGCATGTTTGATTTGTTATGAGTTATGTTTTAGTTTAGCGGTTGTAATTAAGGGGGAGTGTTAAAATATGTAATTAACTTGTGCATGCATAGGTAGACAATCAGTTAAGTAAGCGTTGAGTTGTGTGATAGATAAATTTCGTGAGTGAGTTAGAGAGATAGTTAAGTGAGTGATGAGCAAGTTGAGTTATGTCATAGATGAGTTTGATAAGTGTGTGCATGTCAAGTTAGGATAAATACCCTTCATCGGGTTCATTGTATTCAATAAGTTAATTGATAGATATTGAAGGTTAATAGAGGGTCGCAACTCGTTTGTATTATTGTGTGAAATCTTTGTGTAATTTGTGCCTTTACTCTTCTACCATTCCAACAACTAGTTTAAGTATTTCAATAATGGAAACTTTATTGAAATAAGAGAATATAAGTTTTTTTTTTTTTTAATATTTTAAAAAAAATAAGTAGAAGATTTTTCCACTCAATTATTATATTATTTTTAGATATATTTCCTAAAATAATTTTGTTATAATAGTGAAGCTTTTCTCACTACTTGTGGGGCTAGTAGAATAACATGTTTACAAAAATTTTCCATATCTCTTTTCAGTATTTTGTGTCTTTTTATTTACAATTGTTTATATTTTGTGATCCTTTACCTCAATTATGTTTTCCATTTCAAATTATTTTTCCCTTCCTAGCTAGAAAAATGTTGAACTAGGTCTCTCAACAATTCAATATATTAAAAAAAGCTCTATTTTGCATTCTAAAATACATCTTTATATAACTCATTAATTCAATATAATAAAAAAACTCTACTTTGCATTCTAAAATACATCTTTATATAACTCAATGTATGTTTGTATTCCAATGCAGGCAATTTGAAATTAAAAGGTGGTCGAGCCATTCATTTCACATTCTTCTCAGAGTTGGAATCGACATTTTTCTAAACAAATGACTAGCCAAAAAATGATCTAGATGAATAGTATTCCAAATGTTTGTTTGTATTCCAAATTCCCAGCAAAGAAATGAATAGTCTTCAACCTTTGAAATTAGGGATAAGACACAAGTTGGCAAGTCACACCTACAATGTATTTAATATTTCATTGAGTATTTTCATGTTATGAAAATCATCATCTCCTATTCGATATAGTAATTTGAATCACATATATGTACAATTATGCCAATTGTTCCATATCGAATTTAAAAACTCCTCCTCTAATGTAAATTTGTAATTTACAGTCATACCGAAATTCCCACTAAAATAAAGCAATATGGCACATGGAAGGATAAATATGCTCTCATAAAAGAGGATGCAAGGTTTAGTTAAACACTCCATCACTTCTGGAAGGGTTTAAAATCATATGCACATGTGGCATCTCAATCTGCCATAAGAACCATTAAATGTACTTCTATCTTTCTCTACTTGCAATGCTTGTGGAATATTCATTTTTTTTAAGTTGCACTTGGGAAACACATAAATTTTCGTATTCTTGTACCTGTGGGAAAAACATTAATGGACTTCTTCATAAGTGCCATCGAACTAGAAACATGTTTGAAATTTTTCATATCCATGTTAGTATTTCTAAAAGAGGTGCAAGGTGCAATAGTTGTTGACATAAGCCATCTTGTGTTAAAGAATATATGACAGGTATTGTAGCAACCTAATTTTGAAAATCTCTATTCCACATAATTTATAGAATCATAAGGAATTACATATACAAGAGGTTTCTTAAATGGGGATATAAATTGATCAAATTGTTTTCTCTTAATAATTATATTTTGATCTTTCCCAGTAACAATGTTATGTGTCTCAAGCTCTTCCTTTGAGAGACTTTCTCCATAATTTCCAAAATTTCTTAATATTGCGATGAATTTTGTAGCACTAAGAATACCTAAAAACTCTCCCTTAAAAACCATAAAAATACCTTGTTTGTAAAGTACATGGAATGCTTACTTTACATGAAAAATAATATCTAGAGCCACTACCTTTCTTGACATAGGAATCAAATCACACAGGAAGTGGAGCAGAGGCACATAGGTATTGGACGTATCAAATATTTTCTGCGTTACATGTTTTATTTATGATAGCCTTCATAACACTATCTCCACACAAAGAAGATTTATAGTTACAATTTACACAACATACAAGACACATGTTTTGAATATCCTCTTCTAATTGTTCTAGGTACCATCTACTGAGACGATATAGGGGAATGGTCTAAAGTATTGAAACTTCCTGCACACATGAAAACAATTTGACCATACCTATAACCTCATAACAACCTAAGCGTGAATGAAGAAACACACAACCATCTCAATCCTTCGTTCCTCAAAACCCATGTGCTTAATCTACTCGAGACGCTTAAACATTAAATGCCTAATTCGAAACTAAACTTGAGTAGCAAGAATCAAACAATGGGAGCAGGAAACCTTCAGTTCACACAGTAACTTAACATGTTTATGATTGCAAATTCAACATATTTAATGTGATAATGGTAGGAAATTAATATCAAAAAAGTTAATTCTTTCACTTAAAATCCATATAGAAGCAACACAGAGAGCCATATTCAGGGAGGATAAATAAGTGAAGGTGGTATGCCTCTACTCCGCCTTCATAACATCATGTGAAAGCAATGCCATTTGAATGCAACTATGCGTGTATTCCAACATATGAACTAGAATGACATCTCAGATGATTTCAATACCTATACATATCTTTTGCATCGTTAATGCCAAAGCACTAATGTAATTGTTGTGAACACTCCAAATGTGAACCTAGCTGAAAATCCTATTAGAAAGATGTGGAAAATGAGTATTGTAATACTATATCACATGAATAATAAAATCTTCGAACAAATCTTAGCCAATCTTAAACTTTGTGACATAGATAAGTTGTGGTGGTTTTATATTAGCATTAAGGTTAATGGGGTCAATGCTTGATACTTGAACAACTAGATAATGGACATTAGTACGTACATAGAAACCACCAATTAAAGATCCAAAGTGATGATAAATTCCAGTTGCTACAACCAAATATGTATCACTTTTCTGATACAATTTAATTTATCATATGAATATATACCTTTGGTGGAGATCAATTAGCATTGATGTATCTTGATTCATAACAAATAACCAACCATTTTTGGGACTTGTTGACATGAAACTACTTGATATTGGAGTGGTACTTATCAATGTAGTGTGGTCTCATGTATTGTAGATAAAATTACTCTAATAAAAACACATTTCCTATTAATTCCAATAATTCTAACACAAAATACAAGAGTTTGCCCCTTAATTGTTACATTATCTTGGTCATTTTCCCTATCATAAATAATTTTGTTAGAAGTGAGTCTTTTTCTATGAGGTAAAAATTTTACGCATTGAGGACCACCTAGGGAAATAAATCAAGTTTCCTCTCAACCCAAATGAAAGAGTGAGGTTGTCAGTATCATGTTAGTGCCACATTATTTACGCACTCAAGAGAACCCCATAGATTACTCTTTTATATATATTAACATGTCACTTATGGTATAGGTACATTTCACTACAAGATATAGGTGCCTAAGGTGACTTACATAAAGGGAGCCTATTAGCTTAAACTAGTGAATTATCGTCATAACCAAGAAAAGAACAAAAACAATTATTGGTCCCATGTCAAATTATAAAATAATCATGGTTTAAGGATATAAGCCCTTCATGTAGATCTATTTATATAGCATCAAAATGAATACTCTCTCTATCTAGTGTAAATTTATAACTTTAAGAATAAGTTCCCCAGATATTATATCCATAAATAAGGGTAGGAGTGATCAATGAGTGAAAGAGACATATTTTCCCAAAATTCCTAAAAATGGTGCTAAAAACATTACTTCTTAAGGGGAGTGATCACTTTATAACCTTAAATTAAATGATATTCTATAAAATACCAATATGATATTGAAACATGATACAAAAATCACACTCGTAAATATGTGCAAGATGAGACCATCTCCACTTGCTCACTCCTTGAAGTGACAATACCATTAAATTTACCTTTGTCTTCAAGGAGTTGAGAAGCATACCTATTTTTTCCCATGTTTTCCTAAATCCCAAGTGATTCACAAAAATATATGAATATGTCTTGCTATTTTTGAAGGAATTTCACTAAGTGTGACATGAAAATAATCGAATTTCATATACAAAAAGAAGCATAATAATATAGACTCTAAATAGCAAGAAACCATGTGTATTTCCCAATGTGTTTGGTATGAATTCCTCTACTTCATTCAATGTATAACCTAGAAGCTTAGGAGAGAATGGGAAACATTGTTTAACTCCTATAGTACATTTGAATCCTTCTATATCATTATACCTTGCATGCACATTTCCAATGGTGGACTTGTAGTATTTAGTAACTATAAGCTTGATATTTTCATGAGTAGGTGTTGAGGCACTATTTTAAGTGCCTCACTAAAGTGTAAAAAATAGAAATAAACTACACCCTTGTTAGACTTAAGTTCCTCGATGAATAAATTCAAGATGAATATGTGTGTACTAGCGTGATGATTTATTTGGGAACTTTATTTCCTTCTAGCTCTCAATCCCTTGTTCTCTATCCATATATATATATATAGCACATATCTTTGCTAAATCTAACAAAATCATAGTTGTGATCATTATAAACTTTTACACAATAAGAAAACATAAATTTAAATGTTGAGTTTAAATATGATAAGTTTAGTTACTCATGATACTTATTTATTATATTTCTCTCAATTTATTTGCTAGTGAATAAAGGTAATTGGTCCTAGAGTATTCCCTAAAGCTACTTTTCATGACTAAGTGATCGTCTTCCTCATATGTAAGGAAGTAGGTTAACAACCCAAGACCTAGAGGCACCCGCTAGTAGCGAAAGCCTAGTACATTACAGACCACCATCGAGTAATTATGGGTGATGTGGTTTTCCTTGAATAAAAGTGATGAGTCAACTTAAATTTGTGGATAGTAGCCAGTAATTTCTATCCCCACTACCGGTTTGACTACTGAGTTTTGATACATTTTCCCACTTTTGAAAAAAATTATGAATAAAGGTAGTTTCTTTTATTTTTATTTTTTACTACTATAAAAGTAAATGATATATATATATATATATATATAGATATGGAAAAACAAAAATGTTGTAAAGTTTTGCAATTTTTTCTATAACTATCATACTCCTAAAGTGGGGGAGGTGAACATTGAAGGGAATCAAATATGTGTTGTAAAAAAAAATATTTTTTTTCTTTTAGAATCAAGTGATATATACAATATTTGGAATTGATATAGTGTTGACATATTTGACTCATTTTCAAGAGAGTGTGATAATGCGTCATTTCTTGTTAATTTGAGTTGATTATATTGATTGAAATTATGTGCACTAATCTTGATTGGTAACATAAGATTTATTGCATTGTATGGTCTACATATTGGAGTGATTTATGGTCTTGCACAAAAAATAGGCTCAATCGTTGAGTAATTTCTCTACCTTGAAAGCTCCAAGGAAACCTTAATATGGGAACATAAGAGTAAATCAAGGGATCGTGGAACCTCCATTCATGAAGGTGACTAGACCAAGATACCATCCATGTGCATACCCACTTAATCCATGAGTAGTTTAAATTCCCAAATATTAATTATATTTTGAATTAGAATTAGATATAGGAGGAAATAATAAATCTGTTGGCTAGACTACATTGAGTGGGTGAGTAGACTAGGTAGATAACCTCATAATAATCATGAAACTAGTTTATACATTTAGTTAGAACCTGTTGAGGTTAATAATTAGTAATTATATGGTTTAGAATGCAGGATATATGATTCCAAAACTTGTTATTCCTCATGTTAAGAACTAGTTTCATATTTTTTTAAGCTCTAATATAATTCCAACACATATGAAATTGCAACATATTGTTGAATGAAAGGTTGAGTTCATTTTTTATTTAGAAAGTATTTGAAAAGACTCTACATATCAGTTGGGTGGGGCACACCCAAGGGTAGATCATAAGAACCTTCCAATCATTTCCATTATTCTTATACGAGTTTCCTACATGCATGTAGCTTATTAATTGTACTCTTGGTAGTGTTGTAGAAAAATAATTTTAATGTTGCTTTTTGTATATGTATGTAAATTTGAAAATTTACATAACAATAATAATAACAATATATACAAAATTAAAATTATATATTGAAATGCATCGATACTTTAAAATCAATAGTTTGAGTTAGAGCATTGATCACTATTGATCTATGAGAGTGCAGGATCTAACAATGCATATCGAGTGTGGATCACTCCCCCTTCCCCCCCCCCCTGAAGTCGATTTTTAGTGAGGTGGGTGGAAGGGTTGAGTTTTATATTGGAATCAACCCACTTATCATGAATCTATGTACCAAATCTATTCTCCCCCCCACCCTCCCCCTCTTCCCCCCCTTGCAAAAGTTTGAAACCACTGTGGGTGGTGGGTCCGCGCTACCACTGATTTGAAAAAAAATGGTTTCTTTCTTATTGGCACAAGTACACAATGAAGAAAGGGACTTGGTGTACAAGTAAGTGGCCAAGACAAAGCCACAACTGTCTAGATGAATGAATAATCCTGAGGTCGACGACTAATTTTTTTCATTAGGTCAGCATGGCACAATCAGTTATGTCATTGGAAATTTTGAAATTTGTGCCCAATGAAAATAAAGAGGCCTTGATAAGAGAAAAGAGGGAAATATATTATTATTATATTTTGAAATAAGCACATATTGGAGCCCATGACCACAATTTTCAGGATAACCATCATGAAACTCGTAGCCCTATACATCCAACTCTAAGTCAATAGAGTGTACAAGGTGTTAGCACTCAAATCTACCTCAGGCTGAAATGAAGTAAAACTCAAGGCTACATCAAACCACGCTCAGCCTCGTAGCTAGCCCTACGAGGACAGGAGAGGGCTCTCTCCGTCAATCTCGAGAAAATAAGCAATAGGATGCGAGATGACTTACGATAGGAACTGATTTTAGGCTAGTAAAGAGATAATTATGTTTGGTTTTTGGTTTTTTGGGTTTTCGCTGGAGTAATGGGAAAACAAAATTTTGGGTCCGGGGATAAGGTCAGACCTTTGCAGAGTTCAAGCTGGGGCGAGGTAGGTGATGATCTTGATGCTTCGAATTGGATTTTATGGATAGATTAGACTGATGAGGAGCTGAAGAGGGCAAAGAAGAACTTGGATCCTCTCCAAACAGCAGAAAACATATAGAACTAACCGAATTCAAAGGCCAAGCACTGTAAACAATGGATTCAACCTTAATCACTCATTCAACTTAGTTCAGAAGCATAATGAAACGATGGCATACATTAAACATGAAGAAACTTACAGTAAACAAAGGAGAAACATCATCAAGAACAGAACTCCACAAGGATCCCAACAAGTGCCGCAAAACCCCTGATCTTTCCTTAGCCAAAATATGAAAAGTATGTACAATAGTATCAAAAGTATCCCAAGAGTCCAACCCGTAGAATGCCTCAGAAATTACAATATATAGATCACTCTAACCCCTTTCCCCACCTCTAGGGGTCGAATTCCCTCTTCAGGGATCAGTTTCAACCAATTCTAATCATGGAACTACAATCTAGGCACCTAACAACTTGCCTCTAAAAGAGTGGAAACTGATCCATTACATGATTTTTTACTCATTTGAGAGTGAATCTTCTAGAAGAGATAAAAACAAGCCAAAGTTACATATAAAACATGAATTTACATCATAAGAACCCAAGAATTCTATCCATAGGCAAAACTGGTCCAAAATAGGCGAAATACTGAGCTGGCAGCTGAAAACTCAAAAAATTCTCAAGGTGGGTCGCTCCTGAACTGCGTGGGTCGCTCATGTTCCAGGCTGATTTTGAGGTAGCTCCCGACATCAAAATTGAGCTCATGATAGCTCGTTGGAAAGCCCTGGATGTCTACTTTCCAACCCAAGTGGAATTTATGAATTTGGAGTTGATTTGACCCCTCAAAACTTCATTCTCCCAGAGGTACTTCCTGCTGGTGCAAAAGGTGGCAGCAAGGTGTTTTTTATGGTGTTTTTGAGCTATTTGACCATCCAGATTTTGTTGAAATGCTAAGTTGACTTCAGAGGATGCATATTTAACCATGAAAAATCCAAAAATGTAAAAATATCCTCCAGCAAGTGCCTCAAAAAAATGCGAGCGCAAGAGCGCGCGACCCACCTAGCCACAAAACCTGTTTTTAAGACCAAAAATTTGGAAATGACAAAATTTCCTCCGAATTCGCCCAAATTCGGAGCGGAGGTCCTCCATCATGTGTCTTGCCCAATAAATGAAGCCTCGGCCAAAATCCGAAGTGGATTAGGCCTTTTTCGCCGTTGAAGTGCCTTGCTCAACCTCCTCTTCATGATCCTCATCCTTGCTTTGCAAACATGCATGCGAGCCCAGTAATGGCCCTTCATGTGGCGAAGCATGTCTTTGTCGCGATTGGCCTTCGCCAATAGCTTCTCCAAATGTATATTCACCCGCGTGAGTACATTATCTCTGTCAGCTGGTGTCATGTCACCGGGCCTCTTTCGATTCCACTGCCTGTCCTCACGGATTTGGCGCACCTCATAAAATGTGAGCTCATCCTCGAGCTGTTTGTTGCGCTGCTCCAAATAGTTAACCACCCACTGAGCCTTCTGCAATTGGTCTTTCAGCTGGTCATTCTCGGCCCTTTGCTCCTGGATGACTTCCCTCAGCTTCGAGCTAGGAGAGCCCGTATCAACATCAATGACTGTCATATCGGTGTCCCGGCCTCCTGATGGGACCTCATCATGCATGGGCCTCTTGCCCCTGTCTTGTACCTGTACCTGCACTGGAGAAGAAAGCGAGACCCTTTCCACATTACGTGGAGATAATACTCGCCGTGTCGATGAAGTCGGCAGGACCCCTTCCACCTCACGTGGAGATAGTACCCGCCGCGTCGCTGCAAATAAGGCCCTGTGGCCTCGCTGATATGTCTGAACCAAAGGAGTAATGATATGCCCAACCTCAAGCATGTCCGGCTGGTGTGAAGGCTCTCCTGCCTCATAAACTGCCTCGGGAGGCTGCTGTGGCACTCTGAAAAAGTCTCTAGAGATGAAGTCCTCCCAAGTGATGCCCTGCTCTGCCAACTGATGTGACACCAAGATTTTGATCAAAGCAAAATGATATATACTCCTGTACTGCTGCACTGGGCTCGTCTTCTTCTGCACAAATGTAACCATCTTCTCTATGTTGCGGTATATGAAATAAGGAATATTCATCATACGCACCCTTGTGAAGTGCATCAGAAAACGAACATGATATGAGAAAAGACGAGCATACCTGCCCTCACAACTAAAATACTGAATGATGAGCCTCATGAGCGGTGCATACTCATCTCTCAAGAATCTGAATGGAAAAACTCTGCTCAAGTAAGCCACATATCCAGTTTTAATGTATGGCTCATAGTGAAATTTCTCTAACTGCTTACCCTTGCTCCATTCCTCGCCTATGTTCGGTATGCCAGTGGCTTGAGCAATAGTCAAAGGCGACACAATGAAATCAACCCCAGCAAGGTTTACCCGATCACCCCGCAAATGAAGAACAAACAAACGTGCTAATTCACGATGAGGTCGGGTTTGCACAACCATCTCACAAAATCTGAAACATGACAAGAATCGAAAACAATCCATAGCTAATGGACATGCCTGCAACCGAGCCAAAGAGGTAGGCTCCTCTCTACGATGATCACCACTTCTGTTTTCTCTGCGGGAACTCCGTGGCACATTACCTTCAGCCACCGAATCACTGCCTGACCCTGGCTCATATTCTGACTCTGTCTCTGACATATCTCTGATCAAACCTTTGGCAATGTGTATGCTGATATGAATGCAGTGAAAGCAAGATTAGGACATATGTTTAACATTCAATCAATATCCCACCGCCAAAACACCATCAAGGAATCAAATTATGGATAAAATCTCTGCATCAAATGGGCTGAAAGGCAGCATCTCTGTTTTGAATGCAAATGAAATTTTGACAAAATAGGAGTAGGCAACCTTTCAAAAGTTTGGACACATCTAGTCAAAGGAGAGTATGGTATAATCAGTGATAGGTTTGCCTACGAGTTTATGACCATAAAGGTTTCAATAGGTCATTTGAAACAATGCTAACATTGGGCAAACAAAAACATGAGCAAATGCTAACATTGGGCAATGTGACTCATTACACACATGAGAAATGTGACTCAAAGGGTTTAATCATGGTATAACAATAACAATGTTGACAGTGATATTATGGTTATGAGAGCAGAGTGATTTTCATGTTTTATGAAAGGCTGACCATATCACTGTTTCAGACATCAAACCCATTTTTTACACCATTGATTTTCATTTTAACCCTGAAAACAATAATCTCATAACAGTGGGGTTTTAAATCCTTCATTTGCATATTAGAACCATGTATGATGACACAAATACGTTTGCAAACCCCAAGTGATTGAAGAAAACCCGCTTTGAAGGCAACTGGAGTAAATTCCTAGCCAATCTGGGCGCTCAAGCACAATTCCGGAATGCTGTCTCTGCGTGGGTCGCGCAGGCTCAGTTTGGGTCGCGCAGCCCAGGTGGGTCGCGCAGGTGCAAACCCACTGTGCTAAACCAACTCTGTTTGGGTCGCGCAGCCCAGGTGGGTCGCTCGGCCTCAACTTGGGTCGCGCAGCCCTAAAACCCTGTCTACGCCCTCCAAAAGTCTGAAATCGACTTTCAATTTTGCAAATACGTTTTGGGAGCAAATGAAATCGGTTCAAATGAACTTGTTTGGCCTTTATACACTTCAAAAATATCTTCACCATCATACTTTATTCCAAATCTAACTTCAAACCCACATTACAAATGTTCTTGTAATTTTCACTTTGGCTTTTTCAAATACAAACTTGCTTTGGTTTCTCTGAGGTCGATACTGATGATTTTATTGTCTTTTTGCAGGGATATGGCTGTCTTGGCTAGAGAAAAGACCAGGGGTCTGATTTTACAATGTCTTCATGGCGGAATAATTAAAATTTATTACAAAATGATAATGACAAATTTCTAGTTCCAAAACAGAGTTTTGGACTAGAAATGTATTTTTTTTTAAAAATGCTGATGATAATAAAAATAGAAATTCAAGTACTGGACTCTCCTCACCTTGCAGGCTTTATGACTAGTGTATAAATGACTCAACAAACCCTAGACACCAAGACCTAGGACACTTATTGACATTTTAATGACCTCATACATAATGACAATGACTATAAATAATTTTTTGAGAAAATATTTTTAAAATAGCGCTGCAGGTATAACATGAGGAAACACAAAATGACACAACCCTTCGTCAGTTCATGGCATGATTCTAGTGATATGCAAAGAAGTGAAACAAGTGAGACACCTAATAATGAAAATGCAAAAGACGAAATGATCACTGACGGAGGGCAGCAAGGGCCGACTCTAACATTGGCTCCAATTTCGGGTAGTCTCTTTCACTTGATTTCTTTATCGTTTGAAAAATAACTAAGTCTAAGAGTTTGAACCTTACACACCAAGACTATAAATTTTTTAATAACATGTTGTTGGTTGGTCATGGATCCCATCTCTATGATATCCATTGTCACTTGGATTTATTTGAAGTAAGAGAGAGGGCCTTATATAAAAATGGCCATCAAAATGAATCTTTTCAAACATTCAAGTCTATTTCTGGGTTTGTCACCATTCCCTAGACATATTGATTTCCTAAACTTATTTTCCAGTGTGGGATGTGTTACTGCTCAAACTAGTAAGGGTCCTAAAAGGGGATCCTTGGAGGGCTACTACTATATTAAGGGAAAAAATGGAGAAATAGCCCAATGTCACCTCGACTAAGGCTCCCTACTCTTCACCTATTTTCACCGATGGGAGGAAATTTTTTATGATAAGGATCCCAAATTGAATGGATCAATGATGGGATGAGAGGTGATCCTAAAAGCATATTCAAAAGAGAGACTTAGATATATGGCCTGCTTGCTTTGAAATCAAGATGAAAGGAACTCTCAGAAGGGCTATGGGGAATTCTAGGAACTAGGGTTTGAGTATGTGGCCTGTCAAGATGATTCTTAGCTTCTAAAATCCTTGTGGAAACTTGGCTTCCATGTGGTATTTTTGAAATTAACTTCAATAATTTGTGGGACCACACTAGGAAAAGTGGACTCAGGGTTATGTCAAGGGGGCAAGGTTTAGCAACCAATGATATACTTGACCTAATCATGGAGGAGGCTCTAGGAATGAAGATAATGTAATGATTCGAGTGAGGTTTCTAGCCCAAGGAAACTAAGGGAAAGAATTGGCCTTCAAGCTAGGGCTTGCGATATGTCAAGATCCCACAATTGGAATCTCATGAAATTTTGAGGGCTTCTTGAGGAAACACCAGTGTAATTATGGACCAAAAATTGAAGTGTTTGGATGGATGGATTGTGAGATAAATGAAAACTTGGAGGACCGTGTAGAGTGATTTCCATACAATCTTCAAAAATAAAAACATAAGCATTTGGCAAAAGAGGTCTTGAAAACACTCCTCCTTAAAGGAATCAAAGATGATTTTTTTAGAACTCTTAAATATGATGGGAAAAGGTGATGTTTTTCAGCTATCATATGTTGATGTTTTGAATTATGCATAAGTTATTCAAGAGGAATCTCCAAGGATGGTAAGAATTCTAAAGAACTTTCTAATTTCTTTTCCAAATCTACTACAAAAAATGGAGATATAGGAGCTGAAATCAATGATTTATTTGAACATTTTAAAATTTATTTTATTAGCTCTCTAAATTGAAAATTGCATGTTTTCTAGGTTAATAAAAATTAGGAAAAATTTTAAGAAGTGTTTTTCCCTCATTTCCAAAAGGAACATCCCACGGATAGTTTATGTTTCTTACCTGGGATGAAAACAACGTTTCAAAGAAATCGAGAATTTGCAACAAGGTCACAACCATGGAAACAGTGGCCAACATGTATGGTTCAAAACACTTCCTCTCCATTTTCTTACTTGCATAATCCATTATGGAATACTCATGTGTTAAGGCAGCCATGCCAATCTCAATATAACCCCCACCAATCTTGTCCACAAGTTTAGCATGGTTCACCTTATAATTACATGAATAATCTCTCTCATATTGAAGCACAAACACATTATTAATATTCTTCACCAACTCCTCAACAGCATCTTAATTTCCTATCAAAATCATCCACACAACCTAATCAACTACACCATCAAAATCCTCCATGCCCTACACAATTCCCTGTTCAATCCATTATGCACCCTCGCAACAATAAACTAGTAAAACATGCTTACAATGTTGAACTAAGAAATTTACCCACCCTTCCCACCCATTCTATTTCAACTGCACCACTACAAGAAACTTATATTAGGGCTGGGAATGTTTCAAATAAAAAAATTGTACAAGTTATGGAAGAAAATGAGGTTTCTTCTAGTTTGCATAAACAAGGTGTTGAGATCAATAAGATATTAGAAACTCAAGAACTTCATGATATGAAAACTATGGAAATCAATAAATTAAAGGACATATTGAATATTGGTTTCACTCCATCATTTTTTTTCAGCGTCACTCCATACTTTAGCAATTTTTGGCACCATATTTTCAAGGGAACTTGGTCTCTCTTGCCATGGTATTTATTAACGTGCATTTTTAGAATTTGGGCGTGTGCATACTTGAGGAGTTATTTCTAAAATGACTCCATTGGAAGTACTCTTATAGGTAAGTATATTTTATTTTTCAAAGTAGAGTAGGGTAGTGTAGAAAATAGAATAAATAAGGAGATAAATAAATAAATTTCTTTGTACGTACAAATAGTTGTTTTTGTTGCAACACACAATGAAAATTAACATCATTTATAAATATTTGATTTATGTAGATGTATTATATTGAAAATAACATGTATACAAACACTCATTCATTTTTATCACCATTTTGGAAAAATTTCTTGATTATCATATCTTATGGCTTGCGGGCTTGATGAAATTCTGGAAAAACTACTAGGACAGTCATGTTTTGAGTGATCAAATTGGAATATTTTTAAAACATGTTTCTATCCTAAGTAATCCTTTATGAATAACTTCAAATCTGATTTGAATAACTCAATTTGTATTTGAAACAAAAAATCTATGATCAAACATTGAAAGGGTGTCTAGTAGAAAACTCAGGAAAAAAGTTGGGACAATCAGTTTTTGGAGACCTAAATGGCTATATTTTGCAAACCTGTTTCTATGGTATATTTCTCTATGAATCTAGTTTATAAGGATATTTTAATCACTTTATTTCAATATCTTATGAAAAAATTATGACCAAAATACTGATTGTTTATCATAAATCAACACTCTTAAAACACTATTTTTCTAGTCGTTCCTTAACACATTTGACCCATCAATTATTATTTGATCAAAGTAAATTTCTGATACCCTTTTAACCAAGAATTTTTACTTCGGTTGATGTGTTATAATTGCATTTAATCAAAGCGTTAATGAACATAAATGAGCATATGCATCCTGTAAAGAAGAGGAACATAACAAGCATTAGCAACATACAATGGTGTCAAGATGGTGTAGGCAGCTGCATTAAGTGCTGTAATTAGTGAACATGTACATGGATGGTGTTTTCTCTATCGTACCAAGAAAATGCCCTCACATAGGAGTGACTAGACCTCTTCACGAGATGTTCCACTATAGGAACTCTCCTTCACAACAAGGACTCCTATCAATATGACAATAACTCACACATAATGACTATGAGAATCCCGCTAGCATGGAAACAAAGGGATCTCAATCAAACATACATGTGACAAAGAGTATCTCGCCAACATGGCAGCAAAGGGATCTCAAACATAATACAACTACATGATAGAAAGTACATCTCACATCAAAAACAACAAGATCCCACATCAAACATCAACAGGTATCTATACACCACAATGCATCTCATAGCAAAGAGACAAAGAATTACATGAAATCAACGCATCATATACCTCACACTGAAGATGACTAAAGGATAGGCTGCTCCATTGCTGGATCTGAAATCACCATCGCAATCGTGGCGTCGAAAGGTGTGAAATTAACCGCTCCCTCACTTAATGCTGACACCTCCATCTCCACCTTGAAAAGTCTCCAAAAAATCGAATGGCCAAATAGAAAATCTGAATACACCATCATATTTGTGGCATCGAATAGTGCAAAATCGACTATCAAATTTCTGAATTTCGACAAAGTGAAAATCTAAGGCTAGAGGAATATTTTAGATTCCCCCTAGATTCCTCAAAGATGCTGCTCTGTGGGCGGACTGGAATTCTACAACTCAAAAGGTGAATCCGACCTTGCCATAGCATTCCCTGTGAAAAATCGCGAAAAATCATTGTTAACTTGAATATATTACGACATGGAGAAAAATTACCTCCCCAGGAAAATTCAAGAATCATGGTTCCGCTCCATATTTTTGGGCCCGCTCATGGTTCTGCTTGCATTAAAAAAGTGACTGCATCAAAAATCATTCCCGCTCCTTCGACTTGGCCTCCTCATGGTGAAGAATCCGATGTGGAATGGCGCAATGGCAATAAAGGAAATTCGTTGAGGGGAGGTCGAGGGATCAAATCCCGCCTCCCCATGTATTTTTTTTATAACCAAAAACATAAAATTTTGGGGCACATTTTAGTTAAATGTGGATCGGTAGGGCTCGCCTTGGGCAGCTCGCCCAACAACCCATGGTTGATCTACCATTCATATGGTGGCATTTGGTTAGGGTGGCGGGGTTGACCGCTGACCACACCACCATTGTTATATATTACAACTATAATGTGATATGGTGTGTGGGGGCCGGTGGGGGTCATGGCCCGCCGACATTTTTTTAATTAAGCTTTTTTTATAACGGTTATGTAGTGGGGTGGTGGGGTGGTGGCCCACCACCCCCTTTTTTTAATATTTTTCTGCTCTTATTAAACAAATTGCTCACTAAAAAAAAATCTGATTTTTACCAAAGGAGACAAATTAATGAGGCCACAAATTTTCCTAGAATGCAGCAGGACCTAGACGCAATCCGGTGGCTAGAAAAGATCAAAATTGGGACTTCCTTAACTTGCCCAGTCATCCAAGTCAGCCCAAAACTTTGACCATCTCTAACTTTCGCATACGAGCTGGGTTTGATGAACCGTTCATGCCATTGCGATTAGGAAGACGAGATATTCAACCTAAAGCTGGTTCAAGAGAAACATAAACACTTTTATTTTTGAGCTTCCATAAGCCCTCTTTGTCCCGTGTGTGTCTCTGGAGCCACCTCAATCAATACTCCCCACTGAGGAGATTTTGGTCCTCTAAAAGCATCAACAAGAATATGCAACTGCTGTGTACTATGCATGCACCACAAGTGTCCTAAAAAGGCCTCCCTTCCATCTCCTTACCTTTGTTTGTCAGAGCCTCAAGCACAATCTCCTGCAAATTACATGCTCAAACTATGACCCAAACAACTCCCATACTTGCCACGAGTTTATAGCATGTACTCGGTAGTCAAGCTTACATCAAAATGGAAATCACACCCCAGCTATCATTACAAGACAAAAAACATCATTGTCGCATTTCGAAGTGATGAAAAACATATCATCACTTTTACATGAAATAAATGCATCACATGACTTATAAAACAAGGCCAAAAAATCAGTTTTTCTCAACAAGCGATGGAAAACATAATTAACATGCAACAAATTATTTAAAAACAAGTCCATGACAAGCTAACATATGTAGAAAAGTAATCTAGAAAAGCCCCTCTTTAGCAAAATGAATGGGCCATGCCCCTGTGGGGAATTTGCTTGTCAATCAACTCTTTCAATTGGTTCCTGCATGGACATTTTGTCTTTGAGGCACTACGCTAGATGGAGTCTCCAACATGTGGCTCTTTGATGGCCACTTCGGTCGCAATAACTGCAATGATTCTTCTTCCTCCATACCTACTTAACCAATTTCTTTCCCTATTGTGGAGAAGGCTTTCCATGCCTCATCCTCCTTTATGTTGCCATCCTTTTCCAACACTTAGAAATAACATGGTCATGTAAACCACAAAAATGACAATTTTTTCGATGCCATGATTTACGACCATGATTATCAACATTCTTATAATCAAAATGCACTCTAGAATAGTGAGACTTGTTATACCTTCTCTAGTGATCTATGGTGTGATCATGGTGATGATAGCTTGCCTCAGATCTTTCACTGCAACATGCACTACCATGGGATGATGGTGAAGATTTCCCATCAATCCTCTTCCCTGACAAGTTCAACAATGTCTATCTTCCCTTGATGTCCTTTGAACATCCTTCTTTAGTGTATCCCAAACCTGCATAGCGAGGTCTCTACACAACCTCCAATGGTTGGGTTATGTTTTGGCCATGAACGCCAAGTCCTCCTCCTTTGTACACCATCTTAGTGAGGAGTCTCATGCCGATTCCTATAATAGGGATCTCCACAACTTCCAACATAAATGATATCATGTGAAGATGAAACTGAAGAAAAATCAACATTGTTTATCTCAGTTGTCAATTTTGAAACATGTGAAGAGGGCTTCCCTGAGCCTTTGTTGCACTTCACTTCCTCCAAGGCCTCTATCGTGGCTTGTAGTTGAAGCTAAAATCACTTATTTTCCTCCTTATGTTCCTATAGGATTGCCTTCAATGCGTCATGATCTGCTTGAAGATGTTCTTTGTTTCACTTCAATTCTTCCAACATCTCTATCGTGGCTTCCAACTGAAGCTGCAATCGATGTTTCTCCTCCTTTTCTTCATGTAGGAGTGTCTTCAATTCAACATCGTGTGCTACTTGTTTCTCATAAGCTTCGTACAACATGTCTGCTTTCTCAAACACCTTGAGCATGGTCCCATACATGTCCCTGATATTCTCCATTGTTCAACTTAGTGAACGTTCACTGGTTCATGCCTACAATCCAATTAGCAAAAAGACTGCTCTGATACCACTTGATCTGGGTAATTTTCTGATAACCTTCTAACCAAAACCTTTTACTTCAACTGATGTGTTAGAATTGCATTTATGCAAAGCACTAATGAGCATAAATGAACATCTGCATGCTGTAAAGAAGAGGAACATAACAAGAATTAGCAACATATGACATTGATAACTGAGTTCATCCAAGAGGGACTACGTCTCTAGGCCTCGATGTCAAGATGGTGTAGGCCACTGCATTAAGTGTTGTAAGTAGTGAAGATGTACATGGATGGTGTTTTTTCTATCATACCAGGAAAATTCCCTCACGCAGGAGTGGCTGGACCTCTCCACGAGATGTTCCACTATAGGGACTCTCATTCACAACAAGGACTCCTATCAGTATGAAAATAACTCACACATAATGACTATGAGCATCCTGCCAGCATGGCAACAAAGGGATCACAACCAAACATACATGTGACAATTATTATCCTGCCAACATGGCAACAAAGGGATCTCAAACATAATACAACTCGGTGATAGAAAGTACATCTCACATCAAGAACAAAATAAGATCACACATCAAACATCAATAGGGATCTGTACAACACAGTGCATCTCATATAAAAAAGACAAAGAAGTACATGAAATCAACTCATCATATACCTCACACTTAAAATGACTGAAGGATAGGTTTCTCCAATGGTGGATCTAAAATCACCATCACATTCGTCATGTCGAAAGGTGTGAAATCGGCTACTCACTCACTGAATGTTGACACCTCCATCTCCACTTTGAAAAGTGGCTGAAAAATGGAATGGCCAAATGGAAAATTTGAATACACCACCAGATTCATGGCGTCGAATAGTGCAAAATCGACTATCAAATTTCTAAATTCTAAGAAACTAAAAATCTGGGGCTACCAAAATCTTTTATATTCCCCCTAGATTTTTCAAAGATGCTGCTCCACAAGCAGACTGGAAATATGCAACTCAAAAGGAGAATTTGACCTCGCCATTTCATTCCCTATAAAAAATCGTGAAAAATGATTATAAACTTGAATATATTCCGACATGAAGAAAAAACACCTCCCCGGGAAAATTCAATAATCATGGTTCCCCTCCCTATTTCTAGGCTTGCTCATGGTTCCACCTACATTAAAAAAAGTGACTGCATTGAAAATCATGCTGCTTCTCCAACCTGGCCTCCTCACATCCAGTAAAAAACTGGGTTTAAATGAATTTTCATGGCGGAGATTCGCATGTGGAATCGTTGGCACAATGGCAATAAAGGAAATTCGTTGAGGGGATGTCAGGGGATCAAATCCCACCTCCCCGCATATTTGTTTTATAACCAAACACATAACATTTTGGGGGACGTTTTAGATAAATGTGGATGGGCTAGTCCCGCCTCCTTGGGCGGCCTGCCCAACAACCCATGGTTGGTCTACCATTCATATGGTGGCATTTGGTTGGGGTGGTGGGGTTGACCATCGACCACCCCACCATTATTATATATTACAACTATAATGTGATATGGTGCATGGGGGCTAGCGGGGTCATGGCCCGCCGACCTTTTTTTAATTAATTTTTTTTATAACAGTTATGTGGTGGGGTGGTGGCCTGCCACCCCTTTTTTTTAATATTTTTTTGTTCTTGTTAAATAAATTTCTCATTTAAAAAAAATCTGACACCGAAGGAGACAAATTGGTAAGCCCACAAATTTTCTGCATCACGCAAGCCGGCCGATTCCTATGGGTCAAAAAAGGGTCTAAATTGTGCCTTCCTTAACCTACCTCGTCATCCAAGTAAACCCAAAACTTTGACCAGCTCTAAATTTCACATACGAGCTTAGTTTGACGAACCGTTTGCGCCATTGTGATTAGGACAACGATATCTTCAACCTGACGCTGGTTCGAGAGAAATCCAAACACTTTGATTTTTGAGCTTCCATAAGCCCTCTTTATCCCATGTGTGTCTCTAGAGATATATAAATAAACCTACTTTAATATCAAATTTGAATCAGTTCAATCCGTTATCAAATGAAAGAGTTATGCTCAAAATATGAACTATTGGTAGAAGCTGGGAAATAGAAAACAACTCTTTTATGCAGGTGATTCTGAGCATGTTTGACATATCATCAAATGGAATTTTTAAAAATTATTTTTATTGGAGATATAAATAGTAATTCACTTTCATTTTTCTTTTGAATCATGCAAATAGGATGAAAAACAAAGAAGTTATTAAAAAAAAACTATTGGTTAGTATGGTTGGCCACCGCTTTCCCATTGTTAACAAATACATTTTATTTATAGTTCTATAGATTTATTTTATAGAGTAACTACTTGTTATTTTGTTCACATTTCTTGGATTAGGAGAGCCCTATCACCTCTATTATTCCATGATTTCATGTTTTATTGCAGGTAGATGCTCATTTTTTGTAGGTCTCAAGAGAATAAAGGAGGTCAATCTATGAACGAGTCATTCTTGAAGGAAATGATAATGAAATAAGAGAGTTTCATCCAATAATATATTAATAAATATAATATAATATGATTTTGTGTCTTTCTAGGTGTCATGATTTTAAAAATTGGATCATAAGAGCTTGCTACAAAATTGTTCATGTTATTGCTCACCAACATGGAGACTTTTTCATTACCTAATGGATTCATAATAGGAGAAATGGAGAATTGATTTCCATTTGAAGATCCATGTCATTTCTGCCAAAGATTTTTTCTAAAAGATCATTTTTTTTCCATTCATTCACCATTGACAGATTGTTGTTCATGGAGAATCCATTACCTAATTGTTGTTCAATAAAATATTGTTTCTTTTCTGATTTCTCTTACTTTTTTATGTTTTAGGTGTTATTTACTTCAAAGTCACAACATTTGTTCCTTGATAAAAATAAAATAGGGCATTTCTTAAGTTTCATGTTGGTGCTCCACATCTATCCTTTTATTCCCTAGTCTTATCAATTATATGGTTTCCTCACATCTCATATCAAAAAAATTTATTGTGAGTCTTGTCATGAATGATTCTCTTAATTCCTCATTATTTTGTAAAGTGACTATGACTGTTGGATGAATAATCCTTCTCCATGTCACCTTGCTAGGATAGCCCATTGAGTTAGTTTTTGGGAGGGATTTCCAGACTCATACTTGATACTTCATGCCTAAAAGCTTAAAATGGTATGGTTAGTTTCGAGGTTGTAACATGCAACAATGGCACTATTGGATAAATAAATCTTTAATCATAATTTTTGTTACCTTAGTCACAATTGTTGCTTTCTAACTCATAGTTGTTGTTCCCTAAGTCACATATATTGTTTCCATTTTCATTTTCCTACTACTACTTTAGTCATAATGCCCTTTTCCCTTTTCATTGATGCTACTTGAGTCATAACGCCATTTTTTCCCTTTCCTCTTTCCTACTCAAGTTGCAATGCCCTTTCTACCTTTCCCTGATGCTATTCTGGTCGTAGCTCGTATTTTTTTTCCTTTCCCCGTTTCTACTCCAGTTGCATCGCCATTTTTCTTTTTCCCTACTGCTACTCCAATCGCAACGCCCTTTTTGTCCCTTTATTCTTTTCTACTCCAGTCTCAACACCCTTTTTCCGTTTCCCTGTTGTTCCCTCAGTCACAACTATTGCTACCTCTATCAAAATTGTTATACCTAAGTCACTGTTGTTGTTGCTCTAGTCACAAATATTGTTGCTAGCCAATTTTCACATTTGATTCAACACATGTAGGTCTTTCTAATTTTTTTTTGTAAAATTTATGATGATGACCATAATTTTGTACATAAATTTTTCTGTCACTATCTAATGAATTGTTCCTTAAACCCAATCTTAACAAAGAAAATTATATTTATCAACAATAATTTCAACGTGATTAGTTTTTGAGAAGAAAAATTACCTAAGTTGAAAATAGTTACTACAAATTGTTTTACGCCACCCCTAGATCTTAAGGAGTTGACTTGCCACCCCGTCTATTAAGTAATCCTTTGTTGATTAAAAATAACCATAGTTAAATTTTAAACATAAATAGTCAAATAAAGGGTAGGAGGTCTCATCACGAGCCGACCTACCATGATCATAGGTCCTAATAGAATGACATTACCAATACTGGTCACCAAGCCAGGGTGATGGCCTTGGCCTTCGGTCGCAAAGCTGGAAAAAAAATGGTCTCATCACGAGCCAAATTTTTCACTTTTTTATCTCATGTGAATGGAATGTTATTAACTGGTTACGAAGCCAAAAAATGATCTTGAGTAGACATCTAAGTAAATTGAAATTATTTTGTAACTATGTACTTATTTCTCATAGATAAGACACTGACATCTAAATGGGTTAAAAAGGCATCCATGTCGAGGCTATGGATGCCTGTTGGTAACAGTTTCCATGCCTATGGTATAATAGTTAATTCAATACTATGATTGATCTAAATGTGGTCGATTAAGTGTTAAGGTAGTTTGATTAGTTTTTCACTAAGATTGATTGTTAACTGAAGAAAGCTTTAAGTGAAAGATGACATAAACCAACAACAAATAAATTATTAAAACACATCATAAAACAGAGAGAAGAAGAAGCAAACAGTTGATTACAGAGTTCGTCCCTGGTGGACTACATCTCTGGGTTTGCTTTCAAGTGGGCGTCTGCTTTATTAGGATTGATCTGAGGAAGTCTTTACATAGGAAAAAAACCAGAATTATTGTGCTCACAGGCACTTCTGGTCTCTGAAAATAGGAATCTCCCTCTCTTCGCTTTCCAATGCCTATCTCTGCGCTCAATTCTGCCTTCGGATAGAGGAGCTATGCTGAAAAAAAAACTGCCTCTATCCTCATGAAACTGCACTCCAGTTCTCTCAAAGTCTTCAATCCAATATGTCTTCATGAAGAAATTCCATGGTTAAATAAAAATCATTCGAACCTCCATTTTCCCCATTTAGAAATGTGTTTATCAATTAGTGGGTTAAGGGATCAAATTTCTTCATTGTACATGAACCTTAAGGATTAAATCCATAACCCTAGGTGTTTTTTAATACATAAAAACCCAAAATATACTTTATATTAAAATTTTCTTAACCAACGGGCTAACTAACCGAGCGGAGGTTTAAATGTTGAGCATGTGAACAGGGATCTTTGTCCGGCGGTTACGGCTTCGACCGGTGGTTATGGCTTCGACCGGCGGTCACAGTCTATTCCGATGGCTTTGGCTTATTTGTTGCTTCGTCATGTACTCACATGTTATTCCCCAACATGGTTTCAATGTGTCACAATCTTCCACTGGGCCTGCTTATCTCATGCTTTTATGTTGATCATGCAACTATCGACTAGCTTTAAACACGCGGCATATGCAACTAACATAACAACTGGCATCCATTTCACCTGTCACATGACTGTAGGCTCCGATGGTTACGGTCTCCACACAGTAGCGCTAGCGCTGTGGTTTTATGTTAAGGCTTTATTATAATATTTTTAACCCAACAATTATATGACCATGACCCGAACCTTTGTATTAAGGTTTCATGTATAGGTATTTTAACTTTTTGCTTATCTTTTATAGCATATTTTTAGCGCTTAGGTCCTCTAGGTTTTTATGTATAGGTTTTTAAGCTTAAATGTTAGGTTTTAGGTCTAGGTATTTAGGTTTTAAACTTAGACCTTTACATGTATAAGGTATTTAACCTTTTTAGACCATTTTAACCATATTACATGCCATAAACCTGTCTTTACATGTCATTTCTTTAATGTCATAGGTGAAACTGGTGGATTGGAGACTGAACTGGACTTTGAACTGCTGGAGTTGATAGAACTTCTCTGATGAACTGTAATGAGCAAGATCCTCCTGGATCAATCCTCTCCACTTGAAAGCTTTTGGACCACAAAAGATTGATTTTAAAAAATATCAGGTGAGGGTTCAGCTCCATTACTTTTATGATCTCTATCCATTTTTCCTTACTTGAAATCATGCCCTTGATTCCCACTTGAAGATATTCCACATCTCCTCACCTAGAAGTACGAACTCTTCTGTCTAAGATGGTATCTTCCTACAACTCTGTCATGTACTTAGGTGAAAAGTCATCAATAGAAGGAATCAATGTATCATCCTCGGGATCAACAATAATTGGAGGTTCATACAACTTTATATTTTCAACATTCACAACTAAGTAAATATGCATGTAAGGCAGTAAATCTAATCAGAATGCATTATTGCCAATATTCTCAACAATATTGAGAGGACCATAACTGATAGATTTCAGTTTCTTACCTTTTCCTTTCATCCCGAATTTGATGATATACAACCATACCTAATCACCGAACTGAAAATGATGATCGACTTGATGCTTGTCATGGCACAATTTGTACTTGGCTTGACTCAATGCTTGTCGTAGCACAATTAGAGAAGAATGTAAGGCTTAATTGTAAGCTTGATGCACATAAGGTAAAAATTCATCCCACAACTTAGCATGATTACTACAGTAACCTCGAAGAATATATATCCTGGTCCTGTTCACCATTTATGTTTGTCCTTCAATGAACTCCATGCTGCCCCATGGTTGCAAAGGAACTGGAAGTGGCATGTGCAAACCAATCTTTCGATTTCTTGGCTTGCTTGTCGAACACATTACACATCCCTTAATGTACTTCACAATTGTTTCATACATATGAGACTAGTAACAATATCTTTGACTTTGTGCCATAGTCTTGCTTACGCCAAAATGTCCTGCAATCCAAGAACGATGAGCTTCCCGAATAACCTGCACTCTTTCTGTCTGCAGTATGCACAACTTACCCAAATGATATAACAATCTGTCATGAATATGATAATTGGTTTCTTCTAAGTATCATGAGTTAGTGATTCATAAATATCTTCGAAATCATCATCAGTACTAAAACTTTCATGTTTCAATGAACTATTATGCAGTACTACTGAAGCATTCAAAGACGGTCTAGATAGCATATTAACTACTTTACTTGTTACACCTTTCTCGTCCTTAATTACTAAGTGAATTTGTTGAAGAAATCCAATCCAACTGTAGTGGCGAGATAGTTGCAACTTAGTATGTGACTGAAGGTATTGAAGTTGTTGATGATCTATGTGAATCACTGTTTCCTTTGTATAACCCCTAGCATATGTTTTACCTTGAAATGGTCATTGATGATCTAATAATGCTGTGAAATTTTTCTGCTTAAATGAATCAAAAACTTTAAATCGACACACATTCCCCATGTCCCATTTTTCTTAGGAACCAAAACTATGGGTGAACCACATGGAGATGAACTGGGTTGCATGAATTATTTTCCAACCATCCCTGTAATTTGTTGCTTTATTTCTTCGTGATCTATAACTGACTTGTGATACATTCCAAGATTAGGAAGAGGGGAAACATACATCAACTGCATCTCCTGTTGTATTTCCTTTTTATGAAGTAGATGTTTTGGTTCTTTAACTAGATCTTGAAATGAATCTACGTTTTTAACCAAAGTACTTTCATACTGAAATTCGCAACTTGAACAAGCATCGTTATGTTGCTCTTTTAGCGACATGAGTATGTATCTCTTACTTGAACTTACTAAGCGCTTCATCTGATTAGCATTAATTAAATTCAAGTGATTTTTAGTTTTATGTGCCCTTACGATATATTTAATCCCATATTTATTGAGATGATACATATGTTCCTTCCTATAAAATATTGCATCACGATCATAGAGATAAGGGCTTCCTAAGACAATTCCACATATGTCTAATGGTATCACATCTAGATCCACTTCATCGATATAATTAGGTGTGATTGAAAATTTTAACCGACACTGTTTGGTAACATTAATTTGAGTTTTTTCCTTTAACCAACCTAAAGGATATGGTTTTGGATGATTATGTGTTTTCAAACCCAATCTGTTAACCAATGATTCTCAAATTTCCCTGTGATCCCATATCAAAAAATGCATCTATTTTTGTATGTTTTGAAGTTACCCTTATATGAAATAAATCGACTATTTTATCATCATTAAATTGTGTGATGTTTGAAGAAGCAGAAGTACTAGCTTCAAAATTTTTACCTGTTGTAACCATAGTAGTGATTTTGCCTTCATCACCTGAATCGGATCCCAAGTCTTGCTGAACTGTTTTCGAAGCCTTCTTGTCACCCTTCTTCTTTTGGAACTTTTTTGGCTTAAGTTCCAGACGAAGTTTCCAACACTTAGCTTCAATATGGCCGATTCTTTGGCAATGTGTACAGGTAGGTCTTTCATCTTCCTTCTGAGCGGTGGCAGTCTTCTTTCCTTTTGAATTAACCTTATTTTTTTTGTATTTGGTTTCCATCTACTTGGATGTCTTTGCTATAAACTTGAAAGGTCTACCACCTAATTCGACATGAATAGCTTGAACACAAACTTCATCAAAATCATTAGGATTGAAAATAATAATGTATGTTGCAAATATGAATGCAAACTACCAATATATTTCAACAAAGTTTCTTTTGTGTCCAAAGGAATACCAAGTGCTAACGCTTTCTTTCTGAATTCCTGTGTGAACTCTTGAAAATTCTGTCCCTTACCTTGTTGCAAGCGCTGCCAACCAATAACAGCTTGTTGTGTTTGACCCAACAGATAGAATTGTTTCTTTAGAGCTTTTATAAACTTAGTCCATAAGGTGATAAATTTTCCTTTACACTTTAAATCTATCTGTGTCTTACTTTCCCACCAGATCAAAGCAATACCGCCCATTTTAAGAGTAGCTAATTGGATCTTTGTCCTATCATCAGTAATATCCTGAATACGACAATAGACTTGTAACTGTTTTACCCAATTATCTAGCTTCCCAGGGTTTATTTCACCATCATACAAAGGTAATTCAAACTTAAAATCAAGTTTCAAAAGTGGACTCTTAGGTTTATTTTCTTTTTCTGATTCAGAAATAGAAGTAGAAGAATAAGAAGAAGGTGATGGAGATGATGGAGGAGAAGGAGATTTATCTCCCTTTCCTTTACCCTTGTCCTTATTTGATGCCTTCAAAAATGAGGCTACATCTCTTGTCTTCTTGTCATGATATAATTCTGCCAGCATCTTCTGCATGTTCAAAAACATCTGATGGATTTGATTATCATCCATGGGTTTTGATTCAGTAGCTTTAGGAGTCTCAACATTCTCAGCCCCTGTCATTTTTTATTTATGAACGAATTTTCGCTTTCCGATCTCTAGATCGAATTCCTCAAGCTCGCCTTCTCCATGTTGCAATCCCAACCTAGTTAACATCCAATGACAAACAAACTACAATGCACAACCAACTCTGATACCAAAAATTGATCTAAATGTGATCGATTAAGTGCTGAGGTAGTTTGATTATTTTTTCATTAAGATTTATTGTTAACTAAAGAAAGCTTTAAGTGAAAGACGACATAAACCAGTAGCAAATAAATGATTAAAACATATCATAAAATAGAGAGAAGAAGAAGCAAACAGTTAATTACGGAGCTTTTCCCTGGTGGAGTACATCTTCGGGTCCACTTTCAAGTGGGTGTCCACTTTATTAGGATTGATCTAAGGAAGTATTTACATAGAAAAACACCAGAATACCTATTCTTGTGGGCACTTATGGTCTTTGAAAACAAGAATCTCTCTCTCTCAGCTTTCCAACGCTTGCCTCTGTGCTCAATTCTGCCTCCGGATGGTGCAACTATGCTGGAAACAAAACTACCTCTATCCTCATGAAATTGCACTCCAATTCTCTCAAAGCCTTCAATCCAAGATGTCTTCATGAAGAAATTCCATAGTTTAAATAAGAATCATTCGAACCTCCATTTTCACCATTTAGCAATTTTTTTATCAATTAGTGGGATAAAGGGTCGATTTTTTTCATTGTACGTGAACCTTAAGGATTAAATCCATAACCCTAGGAATTTTTTAATACATAACAACCCAAAATATATTTTATATTAAAGTTTTCTTAGCTGACGGGCTAACTAACCGGGCAGAGGTTTAAATCTTGAGCATGTGAACAGGGATCTTTATCCAGTGGTTACGACTTCGACCGGTGGTCATGGTCTATTCCGACGGTTTTGGCTTATTTGTTGTGACCTATCACATGTTATTCTTGACATGGCTTCGCTGACGGTCACAGTCTTTCCTGGCAGTTCCACTAATCCATTGCAATTTTGGCACATTTGATCACATGTAACTCCCAACGTAGTTTTAAAACACGCGGCATATACAACTGCTGTAATAACTGTCATCCATTTCACCTGTCACATGACTGTAGGATCCAACGGTTGCAGTCTCCACATAGTTAGTGCTAGCACTATGGTTTTATTATAATATTTTTAACCCAACAGTTATATGACCATGACCAGAACCTTTGTATTAAGGTTTCATGTATAGGTATTTTAACTTTACGCTTAGGTTTTATAACATAGTTTTAGCGCTTAGGTCTGTTAGGTTTGTATGTATAGGTTTTTAAGCTTAAATGTTAGGTTTTAGGTCTAGGTCTTTAGGTTTTAAACTTAGCCCTTTACATGTATAAGGTATTTCACCTTTTTAGACCATTTTAACCATATAACATGCCATAAACCTATGTTTACATGTCATTTCTTTAATGTCATAGGTGAAACTGGCAGATTGGAGACTAAAATAGACTTTGAACTGATGGAGCTGACGGAACTTCTCTGTTGAACTGTAATGAACAAGATCCTCCTAGATAAATGATCTACTTGGTTACCTTTTTTCTCAAAACTAGTTGCCGATAAAGCCTACTGTTGCATATATAAGGTTTTCTAGAACGCATGGTTCATGGGGTAATATTTAATCAGTTCTTAGATGAATATGGTTATGGTTTATACCTATTATTGAGTTACAAATATTCACTTTACATGTTAGGGATGAATTTTTTATAATATTTTATATATGACAATTTGTATCATCTAATCTATCATTCCTTTATTCTACAAGTTTCATATCTTTAACCAAATATAGTGGCTTTCCCCAATCAGTGTCCATTTATTCGTAGCTTAATAACAATACTATTATTTTGGGGAAGAATAAATAGGCCTAATTATGATTTTGAATGTAGGGTAATTAGTTAGATATTGAGAATAAAAAACTGAGATAACTAATTCTCACAATTTTGTGCTCATAAAAACCAAAGCTTATGGGTTTCGGGAACACATCTTTTTCTCATCATTTTACCCTCTTTCATATTCCCTTCTTATCAATTATTATCCGTTGACATTCACAACATGATTACGTCACTTTTATATATAATTAGGTAACTGAGGTGATGAATTATTGATTAAGGCTACTCATGAGATGTGTTATAGAAATATTGATGACAAGGCAACTAATCAGTTTGGGGGAAGGAAACCCTACTACACTCTCTAATTACTTTCTTTCAGCTTGCATGGATTCTACCTTCCACAGTACTTTCAACATCAACTCAGCCTATATCAGCTTCAAAAAATGTCAGTCCATACATGCCATTCCACATTTTTACAGAAGTAAAACTTGAGGTAAAATAATAATAAAAAATTATTTATTAAAAGTTTAGGAGAATTTCATTGAAACCCACTGAACATTATTCACTCATATTTTCAACCATTATTTCCCCTCCTTTACCACTTCCCATTTTTCAGAGACACAAAAGCTTTCAGTTTGGGGGAGTGTTACTTTAATTAATTTATTTAGCACTGATATGCCATTAATATTCTTCATCATCCATCGATCTCCTTATTCATTCTAAAAACCTCCCTTATTCCATGTTGTTATACACCAAACAAATATCTAAACAACTATTGTAGCAACCACCTCAAATTTTTTTCTAGTGTAGCATGAGGGCATGCTAAATCTCCAGTTTGGGGGAGGATTTGCTATGCAGGATGGATGTTTTCTCATTTCTTCCTCATTTAAGGCATACAATTTCATTTTTATAAAATGAATAAATTGAATTTCATATATATTTAAAACTATCAATTGGATTCTTCTGACTTTTGGACAACAAATAGATATCATTAAAATACACAAACCCAAATAATTTCAAGCTAAACAAGTTTGTAAGGAGTCTCCAGAAATCATGCATTGTCACCTACAACCATTTTTATTATATCTTGGGATCTCTGGTTCATATAGCTCTCATTTTTGGAGTGGAGAGACATTAATATAGTAGAAATCTTCCTAGAAAATTTCAGCAAGATCTAATTTGTAGCTTTTTAGAAAATGGTTAATGAAGTTTGTTGTTACTTGTATCATATTTTGTTGCAACTTCATATACGTACGGTTGAAAGTTAATGTGAAAATAATTATCGCTTCACCAACATTACTATAATTCAATAACTAATGTTTTAAAGAAGTATTTGGGGAATAAGCCTTTTGTTCCATCAATATAATGAGTTGGGGTGAGAATTTTTATTATTGTATTACAACTTGGTTAATGAAGAGGCATTAGGTTGCATGAGGACATGAAACATGTTTAGTTTGGGGGAGATGTTGGGCCACTAATTTATAATTATTATTACAATTATTGACTCATATTTCATCCATTTCTACCATTCCTTATCACGTTATTTATCATATCATTCCATTTCATAATTATTTATGCTCTTGTGGATAAGTAATAGTTGTTCTCCTTTATTTGTAATAAATTGATGATTATTATGCATGATTTTTCCAATGATTGTTTATTAATGAATTTGTTATAACAACAGTCGCCATTTTAGCATCCAATATCTCTTCCATATTTCAAATTTAATCTTCATCACATAATCAAATATTCTAACTCAGAAATTCACTAGGATAAAAAGTGGCAGCTTTGCATTGGATGTTTTGGGCAAATGAAGATGAATCTTGAAAATTCGAGAGACGAGTTTTGTGCATAATAGACCAAATTAGATTTTTTGTGAGAATTTTTCTAAAATTTGCTCTGTATTGAGAGAAAAACAATGTTCTTCAAAGGAAATTTTATTATATTTTCTGATATGGTCATTTTCCAAATCTCCCCAATTGCAATACCAGATTCGACTTGTTCCAGTGAAATAATGATGGGAAGATCTTTCAGATCTCATACTACTTATTGAGATTCTGTAATCAATCTAAATTTTAAGGGAAATAATATTTTAATCAGTTTTTTGTAAATTTAGATTTGTTGTTTGTATTTAAAAGACACAAATTAGAGAGAAAATGGGGAGATAACACATATATAGTAGATCAGATATTGAAGGATCTTCCTTTCGCTTGTAACAGTAGAACTTCAACTTGTAATTTTTTTATGAATTAATAAGAGTACATGCGTATCATTAACTTGGTGTGATCTATAATCTTCAGCCACAACCCTGATCGAATATTTGGGCCCATTCTTTTGATCAGGTGTTGTTGGAATATAGTTCGTGTCATTTAGGTGTGCCTTTTATTGGTATCACTAATGTTTTATGATTGTTTTTATTTCTTTGTTGTTATTTAGAGTTGTTTTTATTTCCGTTGTTGTTACTCATAATTGATGTTATTTAACGTTGTTGTTATTTGATTGATAATTTTTGCTGGATTAATTTAGAACTCTTTTGGGCCAACAACTTTGGATTTCATTATTGATCAATACTAGGTAGGGAACCTATAGCCTGCATAGACCTTGCATGATAACCTTGAAATAATGAGATGAAACTTGTATTTACAAATAAATGTAAAGAGGGACTGAATCTGTAACTGATATTAGGACCCCAACAGGTAGAATTGTGGGGCCGACTAGGCATGGTGAACCAGGTATATCTTCCTCATACAATAGGTGAATCTTGACTAATATCTTAACATATTTTTGGATCCATGGAGTGATCTATATTTTTGTAAAGGACTATGGCTCTCTGGACACACCCTACATGTGTGAATGTATCCCTTTGGAGGGTTAGGACCCTGTATAGGGAGACTAAACCCAAAATGGAGGCCATATCCAATCCTTCATAAGTTTCAATGCATCCCATAGCCTTCCAGTACAACAAGCCATTTAATAAATCAAATTACAGATATTGCAAACCGTGGAAAACAGGTGGTAACTACATAATCGCATGCCCTTCCATAGTGGGCTTTGGCATGTGCTAATGTCTCCAAGCTCCAAAGGGGGTCAACAAAGTACCCTATTAGGTGGTTTATACCTTTAAAGGGGATAGTATGTTCAAGGTACATCCTTCAAAGGGTGGTGTCATTTGATAAAGATATGAATGGAGTATGGAATTAAAGGGGCAATCCTAGGCCACATGTCTGGGTACAAGGGTAGCCAGTAAAGGGAATCCCACACTCGGGTATATAATGTATAGGAGGGAGAAAACATGGTGCATGAGATACCTCAGCCTTGATTTTTCCACCCTTTTTTATATGCATTTTTTCTTTTATGATTTTTATTTGATTGACTACTCGAGGCTCAAAGGATAAGGGCATGATGTCTAAGATATAACAATGGATACCCCTTTTAAGGTAGGCGAATTCATTTCCTACTAGGGGTCGGGACAATCATGGATTTATGAATGATAAATGAGACTCATATAGGGCCTATAGGAACCAAGGTGATGGCCTTAGGTATGTGGTAGAGCTCATGCATTTGACCTTTGCCCACGAGCTAAATGTGCTTGTCCCGGCCATATTTTTGAATTTGTAGTACATTTTCCTATTGAATGTATCCAAATATGATTTTTATTTCTATTTTCAATTGTATCGACCTCCGGGGCATCGTTTTAGGCTAGACACAAGGTGCAGGCAAAGGGAAGGGGAGGCTCAACCTATGTGGACCCAGTGGGGGGATGTGTACCCAGGTGGGAGAAATGATGAATAGGATTGTAATGAATGGAAAATAAGTAATATACGTGGTTGAGGGAGTGGTACCACGAAACCAAAATCAGGGTTTCCCATGTAGTGCAACCCTAAAACCCAAAGGTTAATAAAGGATATCCCATGGGACTAAGATCCAAGGGTAACATCCAAGAAATTCTAGGGGCCAGAAGCACAAACCTAACCCACTCTTTTCGCAGAATCCCCCCATAAATCCATGCTCATAAGTTTCCATGATAAGAAAAATACAATAATCAATTACCAAATGACAAGGCATACCTTTAGGTTCGGGAGGCCCACCTTCAAACATATGATCATGAAAAATGGGTGAGCGACCAAATAGTTGGCTTAGGTGTCATAGAAATGGCAGACTGAGCTATTTTTTGGCTGCAAGGGGTTGCTCGCTGCTGTTTGAGGACCATCTTGGAGAAAATTTTATCCTAGGGATATCACCCAAAAAATGGTGGGTAAAATCTAGCTCCAATTGGGATGTGATATCTCAAAAAGTGGTCAAAGCTACTTGAATGGGAGGTCACGAGAGCATCCACAATCTATTGGTTGTTGTAGACCTATTACTTGGACATATCAAATACTAAACCCATGGGGAAGCACATTGGTACGGTGTCTTATGATCACTCGTGCTTTATGTTAGGTCGTAATATAAACATATAATAAAACATGCAAATATTAATCTAAATGTAGCTAAACTACAATGAGAGATATCATATGACATTAGTTCTAATGTGAAAATCAACATGAAATGCCTCCTACCCTAACATGCATATGGCACAAAACTAATACTAAGTGGAATCATAAAGTAGTGAAACCAACATATCATCAAATAAATATAGATATGTAGACCTATATGATTACTTGTAGCAAATGCTAAAGCTAAAGTGGACAAAATCACATGTATGATGAGGACAGTGGGAGGTAGGAAAATAGAATGCCCACACATGGATTATTATGTGAGAAGATGCAAGGAAAGGATGTAACCTAGTCCATGAGATACTCTCTTCTAACCAAAATATAGATATGTCAATGATTAGGCTCATCAATTTTTGATGGATGGAAATATCAGGCATATTATTTCCATGATGGTCGTTATAATTTATGTCATATTTTATGGCCTCTACAAGGTTATGATTAGTAGGAAGGGGAGACTGATGAAATTGAGAAACTCAAGTAGGTTTTCCATGATGATAATACTAGCTAGAGGATATTATAGATTGATCATGATCCTAAGGGGGTTCCCAAGGAGATAAATAATACTCAATGAAGGGTTCTTCCTCTCACTATACTCAGAAAGGGGAAGGGCTCAAGGTCACTTGAGAACGTATGAGAATAGGTGCAGGGATCACTCTCAAAATGATGAACAAGAGAAAAAGGAAAAGGGGAGGGTGAAGTATTGTATTCAATAGGTTTATCTTCCCCATAATCATAATCTAAAGGCTTAAGTGATTTGAAAATAGAATCATACTTAGGAGAGGTGGGATCATTATTGATTTCTTTGATATCAAATATTGGGTCTCTCCTAAGAAGAAAATTGATCAATTCCAACTTCCCCTCTTTATGCAAGGGAAAATAAAAACTCTCCTTCACAAGAGTATCGATGGATATGTCATCACAAATAGTGCTTGAGAGAAATGGAAGACCAATCTCAGCTTCATCCTCCTTGCTAATGGGATCAACTTCCTCAAGGTTCTCAAAAGGAGAGTCATCAAGAGAAATATCCTTGGGAAAGGTAAGGTTAGTCCCAACTTCACCTTCCATAGATTCATCCTTCCCGACACATATGCTCTAAAAATCATAATTTTCATCATGTGGACCCAAGTAGGTCTCATTTACTTTCTCATTACTTATATTCTCAATGTCTTGATGATGCTAAATGAAGGAATCCTCTTGGATGATTAATGTAGAGTATACTTGAAAATTTCTAAGAAAACCATCAATGAACTCCTTAATAGATGAGATACTGTTAGGTTCATGATCACAAAGCCATGCAATATTACCACCTAGAGATCCCATGAACAACAACATAAGGACATCTTGGTGAACCACTTTATCTCTTGAAGCATGTGCATTAAGCATTTCTACATGGTCAATTGCGAATATTGGATCACCATCAAACACAGGCACCCCACGTACCATCCTTCCTATGACATGATTAGGGTGCCATGGATTCTAGCAATGTCCAAAGCGGGAAAATTACCAAAGAAATACATGTTAGAGATATACATGAAAAATATGTAGGAGTTAGTAGGGTGTATTTAAAGATGCCTAGAAATATGCTTTCTTCACCCTACAAACATTGACCTTAAAGTTCAATGAATAACTAGGGATTCGTTCTTCCAATGGAGTCGCCAATAATGTTATGTATATATGTCGTATGGGGAACAAAAAAACACATATTTTGTCCTCGATAACGACACCAAAAATGTTACCGCTCAAACTAGCAGGGGTCCTAAAAGGGGATCCTTGGAGGGATACTAATAGATTAAGGGAAACAATGGAGCAATATCCCGCTGTCACCTCGACTAAGTCTCCCTACACTTTATAGACTTTCATCGATGGAAGGAGAGCCATTATGATAAGGATCACGAATTGAACGAATCAATGATGCGATGAGAGGTGATCCTAAAATACTATTCACAAGAGAGGCTCAAATATATGGCTTTCCTTCTTTGAAAGAAAGATGAAAGGCACTCTAGGATGGGCTTTGGGGAACTCTAGGAGCTAGGGTTTGAGTATATGACTTTCCAAGAAGATTCTTAGCTTCTAATTTCCTTTTGGAAACTTGGATTCCATGCGGGCTTTGTGAAATTGGATTTAATAAGTTGTGGGACCACACAGGACCAAGTGGACATGGGGTTAGGTCATGGGGGTAAGGTTTATCAACTAATGATATAATTTACCTAATCAGGGAGGAGAAGGGGATCCATGAATGAAATATAATGAAATTATTCTAGTCATATTACTAGTCTAAGGAAATCAAGGGCAATAATGGGTCTTCAATCTAAAGCTTGTGATATCTTAAGATCTCTCCGTCAGAATCTCACAAAATTTTGAGGAATTCGTGAGGAAACACCAACTCAGTTGTAGAATAAAAATAAAAGTGTTTGGATTGTTGAATTGTGAGATAATTGATGTTCTATATGACCTATGTAGACTAGGCCTAGAAAAGAGGGGAAGGTGAAATAAATAAGCTTTGAGGTGATCACCTATGGAGGACCAGTGCCTAGTAATTTTGGGGATATTGGATTCAAGTATAATTATGACTATGGAATTTGGATTTTCTATGTCAAGGAGGCCTTAAAGACAGCTTCACTTAGCATTAGAGTAGCAGCAAAATAAACTTCAAGAGCTTTATACTTAATATTTCAAAATAGATGGCTTACCAAGATGAATTTCAATGAATACGAATATCTAGGAGCATCCATTCATAATATATTGCCCATACATGAGGCACCACTATCTAGAAATAGAATTTCCACAACTTCTCATAAATGGATGCAATAAATTAGCCCTAGTATAGTGAAATCTCAGCAACAATGTATGTGAAAAAAATGGAAAGAGAAAATAGTATTAAAGTTCACTTACATGTTTTAAGATTATATCCAACCATAAAAACGTTTCCAATCAACAACCTCCAAGACAAGAGAAAATATTTCAAACATCAAAATTCATTCCTTGCTCTGAATATTAGTCCTCCAAGAAGGGTAGAAAAGTTTTTTAAAGAGATAAAATTTCAATACAAGTGATGATGCTAAAATGAATTCACATCACTTGTATTTATACACTTTTAATGATTTTTATTTAACTAATTGGGCCTACAATATCCCCTAGAATAAAATAATGTGAAAAATAACTAACTTTTGGTGACAAGCCCACCAAACTAGTTCATAAACAAAAGAATAAGACTCTCAAGAGGTCGAATGATTAATAATACATGTCATTGGGCCTTCTCAAAAGCATAATTAAGTCCATATGTGACATATTGATGAATATGAATCCCAAAAATAGTGGATAATGGGTTGAACCCTTGTTCTCCAAATAATAAACCTATGATGCTCCCAATGGGTGTGGGGGTGCATAAGTAGCCTCATGGGTCTCCAAGTAGATCGAGGATTCCTAAAAACCATTTGTAAGGGCTCTAATGATGGTGTAAGTGATGCCACATCAACATACAATTCCAAGATCATCTGCCAAGTGCATGGTACAATTGTGGGGTTGGATGGGCATGGTAAACCAGGTGCATCTTCCTCATCAATAAGTGAGGTAAAGGGAAGCCCACACTTGGGTATATAATTTATAGGAGGGAGAAATTATTGTGCATGAGATTCCTCGACCTTGATTTTTCCACCCTTTTTTATATGGCTTTTTCCTTTTATGATTTTCCTTTGATTGACTACTCGGGGCTCAAAGGATAAGAGCATGATGTGTAAGGTATAGCAGTTGATACCCCTTTTAAGGTAGGGTGGTTCATTTCCTACCAGGGGTTGGGACAATCATGGGTTCCTGAATGATAAAGTAGGCTCATCTAGGGCCTATAGGAACTAGGGTGATGGCCCTAGGTATGAGGTATAGCTCATGCATTTCGATTTTTCCCACATGATAAATGTGTTTGTCCCAACCATATTTTGATTTTGTGGTACATTTTCCTGTTGAATGTGGAAAATTATGCCTTTAATTTTCATTTTCAGTTGCATCAACCTCTAAGAAATCATTTCAGACTCGACCCAAGGTGTGGGTAAGGGGAAGGGGAAGCTCACCAGTGGAGGGATGTGGACTGGGGTTGGAGAAATTATGAATGTGGTTGTAATGAAAGGAAAGGGAGTAATATATGTGGATGAGGGAGAGGGACCACACAAT
The DNA here is from genome assembly GCA_034641835.2 of Pinus albicaulis. Classification (NCBI taxonomy): domain Eukaryota; kingdom Viridiplantae; phylum Streptophyta; class Pinopsida; order Pinales; family Pinaceae; genus Pinus; species Pinus albicaulis. The sequence goes on along the minus strand of JAXQQM020086468.1, from coordinate 138,040 downwards.
AAAAATATGGGTTTCGCATGTAGGACCACCCTAAAACATAAAGGTAAATAAAGGAGATGCCACATGACTAAGATCCAAGGGTAGCATCCAAAAAATTCTAGAGGACAAAACCACTGACCTAACCCACTCTTTCCACTGAACCCCTCTTCAATCAATGGCCAAAAGTGTCCATTATAAGATAACTACAATACTCAATTACAAAATGAAAAATCATACCTTTAGCTTTGTGAGGCCCACCTTCAAACATACAATCATGACAGATGGGTGAGGGGCCACATGGTTGGATCAAGTGGCAGAGAAACGCCATAACAGGATAGTTGGTGGATACAAGGGGTTTTTGGCTACTAGTTGAGGACTATCTTGGAGAAAATTTTCTCCTAGGGTTATCACCCATGTATAACAAGATGTTCAATGTGCCAAGTAATGGAGAAATTGTTTCTAGAAAAGGTCACATTGTCATCCAAATTTCACTTTTGTATTCATAACATGTTATGTTTTCCACCGAACTAAAATCCTTAGATCCTTACAAAGGATAATGTACTTTAGTTATCCAACAATTTACCAAAGGCCAAAAGGAATTCCATGTTGAATTCTATATTACTTGTTGGTACCCCTCATTCTATAATTGGGTCCAAGTTTCCCATTAAACATGTTATCTGAGTCTATCCAATAATTTTTGTCTACCATTACTTATATCTTAGGTCTTGATAATATGAATTATGTTGATGAAAGTGTTTTGGGGTCACTTTAAATTCATTGTGGAGCATAGAAAAAGTGTTACCATGCTTAGGGTTGTGTTGCATTAATTGTTGGAGAATGCTATTAATCCCGCTTGACTGGTATTATTTCCCTCGAGTGTTTTTACGACAAGGGTTTCGGGAAAATAGTGAAGGACTAGTTTCAGGAAAATAGTGAAGGACTTAGGGTTGGCGAACTAGAGATGGGCCTGTTATTTTTTGCTGGAATCATTGCATCCTCTCCTGGAGAATCCCACAATGGGAGCTGAGCAGTCGATTGTGTCTCCAAGTACGAAGGACTAGGTGAGGGTTAGTGCAAATGATTAGAAGTCCAGGATCGATGTTGATGTGGATCCTGTCAATGCTGCCAAGCCATTGGAGGTCCAACAATTCTTGTAGCTAATGGCTACTTTCAGCATTACGGCTAATTTTATGAACATGATCTTTGGAAGCTTGTAGTTGCAGTATCATGGGGAAAGAAAGTTTCAAAGCTCTGTGGTGGTTTTGTGCCTATAGAGAAAATGTTAGGTTTGTTACTAGTAAACATTATCAATTGTTTATGATGAATTGGTCATTTTAAACTTTAATCTGACCATCAGAGAACTTATGCATGCTATTTTTTCTCCATATGTATTTCCATCATTGTCCATATCTGGTCTAAAAGACTTGGTATAGAATAAATAATAGTACATTGCCGATGAGTATTTGTTCGCTGGCGAGGTCAATGGATGGTCCATTCCTCTGGCTGTATCCTCAACTTAAATGTTGCCTCACAAATGGATGCTCCATTCTCTTGTCAGTCTGCCTAACTTGTATGGTCAAATAGGTGAGGTTAGGTGTAATTTCTAGATAATTTACTATGAAATGGTCAGCTATCCTCTTGTAATCTCGTTGAATTTATTTTTCTGGTCATTCTTTGGATGGGATGAAGAAAGTTATAATTCCTAGATGATTTTCAATGAATAGAAAGAATAATCAACTACTTTTGTAGTTATTTCGTGGATATTTTATTAAAATTGTCTTATCTTATCACTATTGGTGGCATGTTTCTATGAGGGCTTCCAATGAAATAGTAGTACAATTACTAAAGAAAGTGAATATGAAGCATAAAGGAGTATGAAAACCACAAGAATGCCCAAATCAATGCAATAATGTTTTGCCTTTTTTTTTAATGATTCAAGATATGTTACTTGTAGATTGCACCAAAAGAGGAGATTTCTTTTTGGCTTACATGTTAAATGCAAGGGTTTTTATTTTTCCAAATCTCCTGAGTGCTTGCACCCAGTTTCTCTTCCCATTAAAATTCATGCCAGGAAGGTGAGAATGTCACCTTGGTAGTCATTGATGAATCAATGGCTTGAATAATACCAATGCTTATATTTTATTTATAGTTAAAACTGAGATCAATTGAGAATTTATAAAACCAAAGTTCAAATGAAAAAAGTGATTTTATATAGAGAATAGTGTGCATTGTTTATTAGGAATTTCTCCATTGGTTTCCTTGGGCCATTGGTACCTACGATATTGATTGGTTCATTATATACTCCTTGATCTAGAATATCTTGTTTGTTAGATATACACAATTCCATCTATTTAAGGGTTTACAATGTTGTGTGCTTGCTCCTTCTAATCTCGAAAATACATCCAATAGTCTAGTTCGTTCCTTCTCTTTAGTATTTGCTTCCTTCAACTTGCTAATCATATAGATTCAGGCATCGATCTCCTTGACCAATTTGTTCAAGATTTGTTCCAATTGTTGTTTTTTTGAAGTTGCCTTTTCTCCACATTTATTGTTAGAACAAAACTGTTACTTGTTTTGGAGCTTTAGGATCTCATAGAAAAATTTCAATTCCCTTTGTAGCTACTCTTTCCATTTCTATGTGTGGGAGGGTATCTATTTTTCCAAAGATACCTAGGGCTTACTCTTGGCCCAAATTGGTTCAATATAACCCACTTTCCTTGATATGTATGCAACAACCCTAACAGAAATAGGAGGAAAATGATGTGACCTAATGAGGGGAGGGTTCCTCCTTCAGAAAAGAGCCCAAAAAATAAATCGGCTTGCTAGAGTATGAACCAGAAATAGAGAGATAACCCAAATAATATACTCCTTACCTACAGCTAACCATCAGTGGAAGACTCGGCCCTAGAAAAAAATTTAACTCAACAACAAACCTTCCTTTTTCCTCCTTGAAAACCACCGTTGCCTCAGTCATAGATCAAACCCTTATCATGTGTCGAAATGAGGGAGAAAGCTCCCATATTTATATAATACAATGGAATATGAATAGATGTGTCTCTTGGGATAATTGAGCCCACATAAGGTGACGACCAACCTTGATAAATTACGTGTGAGAGGATAAAATAAAAAACCCACTTACGCTTGTCCAAATGAGACAAAATTTATATTGATTTTGGTCCTCTCGAAGAGATGAGTTCAATGCCGCAACTATCTTCCCAATTGGAGCTATCCAAAATGGAAATTTTCCCTAGTTGCGAATTTTAACACTCCCTCTCAACTAGGGAGAATTCCACCGGTCAATATATCCATCATCATGCCATCAGACGTTATATACCATCTCAGTCATCTCTTATCATATTTGCTGAACCATGAAGTAATAATGAAGAAGAATTGATCGAGATTGAGTCACGAGACCTTGCCACTCTCCATTGACACAAGTCAGTCCATAGGTAGAACCTCAGTTGATCCCAGATGAAGATTTTTGAACACCGTGCATACTAGAATAGAGAGTATGGAAATACATGGTGCGTCCATCGGTAGTGCCATGGTCGCTATCCTCATTTCCCAACTCATTGGCCAGATGAGAGGTACTTCCCATGAGTCTCAAACTACATGGGTAGGATGTTGCAAGAACATCAGTAGGGAAAGAATATATCACATCCTGCTCATAATCACATGCAGGGAAAGGAGAAACCACATCCTACAAACACACTTCACAATAACATGTAGGGAAAGGATGAACCTCATCCTAAAAAACACATATCACAACCACATGTAGGGAAAATATGAACTACATCCTATGAAACACATATCACAACCATATGTAGGGAAAGGATGAACCACATCCTATGAAACACATATCACAACCATATGTAGGTAAAAGATGAACCACTACCTACATATATCACAACCACATGTATGGAATGGATGAACCACCTCCTACAGGTATGCAAAAACACCGAGAGTAGGGTAAGGATGAACCACGTCCTACCCACATGAAAACCAATAATAGTAGGAAGGATCCTACGTGGGGAAAGGATGAACCACATCCCACCTACATGTCCACAAGTATATGCTTGAATGCATCTCTCGCTGAGGTATCCGTAGGATAAGGTGAACCACTCATCCTGTTTATGTGCCATAGGGGAAGGTGAACCACTCACCCTACACGCATGTGCCCGTAATCATGGGGGAAAGTCAACCACTCACCCTACACACATATCATGGGGTATCACAGGGGAGGGTGAACCAGTCACTCTGTACACAACGCACCATTAGGGAAAGGTGAACCACTCAACCTATGGTTGCTCATAGTTTAATAAGTACCCCAAGCCCCCAAGAGCTCGCAGAGCTCAATGTTTAACCGAGATCCTCGTAATAGAGTCTAACCATGATTCTAGGCTTCTTTCTAAAGAAATATAATCTTGATCTTATAGTGATAAATGGGAGAATCGTTATCTTATGGATAGGAATTAAACATTATATATCCCTCTAAATGTTGGGAAAGAAGGCTTGCTTATAACCATTAAGTCATTTTCAACCTGCTATAAATCCTATGGTCCATGTGCTCTAATTATGCAACTTAGATCATCAAAGTTATTTAAACTAAATGGTCATGGCTTGGTCTCATCAAGAATCGAACAAGCAAATTTATCAAGGATTTTATAGCTCCCTCTAAAAGTGGATTATGGTCCTTCTTCAACCAAGAAGAAGAAATATTCCCATGACATTATTTTTGAACAATTTTATGATCCTTCATTGCTAGATGACTACTATCAACGCATCAAATTACTCAATCCATAATGAGGAGTCTTTCTCATTTGGATATTCTAAAGAACCATTATTTATGAATCGAGGGACTACTGCTTGGCTATTGAACCTAGGGACTACTGCTTGTCGTGCTCGTCGAGACATAAAATCTGATATGCATCATTGCATTTTCTTCTGGGTACCTCTGTTTTTCATGCTGATAAGAAGTGATACAGTGAACTTGATTAGATTTCCTTCAAGAATAAAAGCTCTAGGTGAGCTGAACTTAAATCTAGAGGGTGTTGCAAAATATTTTACTGGCAGATCCCAACAACTTATTATTGTAAATATCCTGTCAAGGGATAAGCTATCAAAATTCACATTGGTCTTGTTCACAACTTCGATTGTGAACAAGATCATCAATCATTACATCACATCATCATGACTATGGAACTATACAGGACAGAAAAAATACCATAGAGGATGCTGAGTTGAATAAGATGAGAAGCCATACATAGGATAAAACCTCACATAGCATGACTAATGCCATATATGATGAATAAATCAGGAATCTTTATAGGGCAGGGTTTTGTCTTTAACTGACAGCCTAGGTTTCTATTTCAGGAAGACTTTTCCTCCTTATAACAAATATTTTATTCTGCTACTGAAGTTTTCTAAGGCCGTATATGAGATTTCAATTTTTCTTTCCACAACTATAAATCATATGCTTACAAAAGCTTTCATTTCTTGACATATGAAGCTATTGAAAAACTGAAGATTTCCTCAAGATGGCTCAACTATAATTGAGCTTGCTTGGTGTGGGTCATAGATCTCAATCATAAACATTAGACATCATCATGTATCTTGGTAGAATGGAAAAATGTATTAAACCTTTCGAGCTACTATTCAAATCTGAAAAGCAAGGTGATATGATTTTACTAATGACCAAGGTTTCCTTTGCACATAGAAGACTTGACTCCTTTTTCTTTAGAGATGCCTAGAATAATAGGAGAACTGTGCCTCTTCTTTTCTTAGACATATTGAAGAGAGGCTACAAGTTCAACAGGGAGGAAAATGTCCAAGGTCATGACTAAATCCAACTTAGATCAAAATTTCAATGATTTGTAAGGATGCCAGGCACCTACCAATTACCTTTTTTCCAATGATGGTTGTAATTATGTGTGCATGATGATGCCAAAATAGGTTTTCCTGTAAATATGATTCCATTCTTCCTCATGCAGAAGAGATAGTTTATGTGAGTTGAAATGAAATGGGACACTATCCAATTGGAGACATCACAAAGTAGAGTTACTGTTAACATCCCAAGTATACTGTAGTCACAACACCATGATGAGAAACATGGTCAAGATTACTGTAGGTTATATGATATCCAAATATCAAGGAAAATTGAGATAAAAGAGATAGCTATCAGGATGAAATTATCTCTTATTCTGAGCACCAGGTGTCATCAAAATGCATATTATATGTAGATATAATTTCAACTGGAAATGCTACGTGAAGTAGAACCACTATCCTTTACATTGTAATATATATATATGCACACACACACACACACACACACACACACACAAGCCCTTTTTACCAAGACATATTGTAGCTTGAATAAGGGCTTGGTACAGATACATATGTATACCCATAGCCTTGGTTCAGGTAGATCCCGCAGCTCAAACAAAGACTCAACTTGTATTTGCGCTTCATGCTTTTCTATAGCCATGGTGGTACACTGAACTGAGATCTCACGAAGCACTGAACTTGATAATATTTAGCCTTAACAAGATATAAACTGAAATGTGCATTGACATGATTGAATTGAGATTTCCACTGCACCAATGTACAAGGGTATATATATCTGTCACGTCTGCCACATTTCACTATCATTTACTGTCTTGAATTAGGATTACTGTCATGTTTCTTGCTTACTGAGAATGATAATAGTTGCCATAACTCATATTACATCGCATCACATGGGTATATAACAGAGCTTAGATCTTGTGGAGACAACTGTCATTTTAATCACTGTGTACTTCCAAATGTATCACTATTATATGACCTAATTACTACTATGTACCATAGTCTCAAGGGTTACTATTATGTAATAAGGTGACCGCATATATAACAAGAATGACTGCCCTATAACAAGGTTGCTGCCAGTTAGTCAAGGTTATATATTATTAGGTCCCCGTAATTTGTTAGATTGGCAAGACCAAATGTACAAGGGTAACATCAAACCAGTCTTTGGATTCTTAGGACCTAGCCTTCCTCGACTCAGAGAGGGCTCTCTCTATACTTGTGTAAAGGATGTGACTTGATAGATTTTTAGGGTTTTGATTTTAGGCTAGTTATAAGGATTAGGGTTTGTTTGTTTGGTTGGTTGGTTGGGTAGGTTGTCAAGAAAAATAGATAAAGTGAGAGAGGTTTAAACCATTGGGCTATGGAGTCTGCAAAAGGTCTTGAAAGGTACAACAATAGGTCAAGGGTGTCTCGGAGGGCAAGTATAACAACGCCAAACGGATCTAAAAGCTTATGTGAGTGAAGTGAACATTAGATTGTGAACATAGTAGGTGCAAAGGGCAGTTAAGAATCCTTTGTCAAATACTTTAACAATAATGGCCTTTAAGATTAATATGCATAAAGAAATAACCAAAGACAGGGCATACCAATAACTTATTTAACCAAACCATAGCAAGTAAGCACTAAGACAACAATCCAATGAATCATAGAAAGCAAGAAACTTGTAAGTCTTCTAGTGATTTCACCTTCAAGCAAAGAAAACATTTAAGATAAACATATAGTAGAGATCAAAGAGTAGGGAACTCATAATTTCTTTAATCAAACTACAAAGACCTCCAAATCAACCATTTAAGATAAACAAAGGGGCATGGAAAATCATAAACCTCTTCAGCTAAACTTAATCAGCAATACTCCAAAGCAAAGACCTTAAAAACAATGTTTAAGTTACATCAAAGAGCAGGGCTAACCATGAACTACTTTGACATTGGCTTCATCAAATCATCTTTAAGATAAACAATCATAAGTGGAACTAGAGAGCATTTAAGGATTCTATAATCTGACCTAGCAGAGGAAAACATACAAGCAATAGAGAGTAGACAGAGCTAAGGTGCCTCTAACCAACATTTCTTAGCCAAAAATTTTTGTCCTACTGCATGAGAAAGATGAAACAAAATGACAACATAAGAAAACAAGCACTAAATAAGAAACACATCACCATTAACTATGTTCATGAATCTTGCAAGTGAGCTTGCTCCATAGTCATGCACATCAAGACATCCACAAAATCCAAAGCCAATTTCTCCTCAATCTTCAAGTCTATGATATTCTTCTCAATAATAATCCAACATGTAAAATGAGGCCTCAATGCAGTATTTAACTTTCAAAGAGGACCAAAACCCTAACTAGGGTTTTAGAAACCATTAACTACTCATAAATGCCAAATTTTTCCTATGAGACCATGCAAGGCCCAAGGCACAAAATATCTAAGTTAATAAATGCAAAACAACTTCAAACATAAATTCTGAGCTAAGTAGGAGTGATTTGCCTTAAAAGTCCTAAAAAATATCCTTTTTCAATAAATTTGTGTCTTTTGTTGACTTTGCAGGCAAGGGTGCAACGCCTGCACCAGAAACATTGCCTATTTTGTGAGCAAGATTTGGAGGCCTTTCATGTGTCCAAATGAGCTCTATGATAGATCATTTGAAATCTTGTCTAGTCTAGTTTCCAAATTTTATTTTAGTTTTCCATTTGGTGTCAATTTTCCTGCCCAAAAACTCATTTTCCCATGACTGCTCAAGGCACAATGCCAGCTCTGAAAATAGGGCAGAAAGGTGATTTTTGGGTGTTTTTGGCACTTTTGGAGGACCATGTTTGCTCCAAATGAGATAAAATTTTCTGTGACTGATGTCCTTGGAAAGATGAACACAAAAATTTAAACCATTCCTTCATTTAGTGCCCCCAAAAAGAGCGCAGCGCCAGTGGCACTGCGCCTTTGGCGCTTCAAAACAATCAAAATTTCAAATTTGCAAAAATGTGACCAAAATTGGATTTTGTTCTGCTGATGATGTTTGGGATGCTTGTAGGGGATGGATCAACTAGGTTACCAAGATTTTCTATCTCTTTTTCCTCATTGGTTCCACCATATCCTTCATACGCTTCATTATCATGCTTATCATCTAAATCAACAAGGTCGACATTAATCTTTGTCTCATGCAGATCATCTTCATCATGAATGCTTCATCATTATTTGCCTCAGTACTATCTTGGTTTTCTGACCTATTTCCATCATCATTTCTCTCTGCCTTATTACTTCCAACATCATCACTTTTGATCTCTGCTTTATTGCTCTTTGTCTCATTGACATCTGACCTTCTCCGTCACTGCCACTGTCTCCTTCTCTTGACATCTTGACCACTCTGCCTTTGAAACCCTAGGACTGCAAAGGAAATTGATATGGAAGAGGGTAATGGAATGATAGTCTGCTTGTGAATGAGATGAATGAGTGAGGGTGTAAGTATGTTAGGCTAAATGAGAGGCTAAATAACTTGATGACAACCCTTAAACTAATGTAAGCACCCTTGTCAATCACTGAAATTATTTATAGGCAAATAGAATGAGATTCAATAGTGATGTAAAGTTTTAAGTCTTAGGGTAGCCTCCTAGGGTTTTCTTTTCATTTAATCAAACATCAAACTCACTTGAAGATGGGGTTATAACATGTAGTTATCCTTGATAATGCTTGGAAGACCATTGAGCAGAGGCATAGAAGAAATTATAGATGTTTTGAGTGTTGGTTTTTCTTTGAAGGCCCTCTTGGCCAAGAGCACAACACTCTATTAGGCGCGCAGTGCTTGTGTAATTTACATGGGAAAAAATTTCTAGGGGCACAACACCACCTCCTAGGCATGCAACGCCAACATGGGGAAATAGGTCATTTTAAAGCTAAGTTTCGAAGGCCTTCCCAGTGTCCAAATTGGGCCCATGATAGCTCTTTGGAAATCGTATCCTGTCTACTATCCAAATATATAATTTTTTCACTGATTGGGGTTGATTTGACCTGTCAAAAGTTGCTTCTTCCAAGACTGGTCAAAAAGTGCTGAATGATGGTGCAAAAATGCAGAGTTCTAGTGTAGACAACTATTGGAGTCCTTCCTCAACTCACAATTGAGCTCATGATAGCTCATTGGAATTATCTTCCAATCTAGTTATAATTTAACTCATCAAACAAGCCATTTGGACACTCCCGTTATGAGAAAACCTGATTTTCCCAAGGTCACTCGAGAAGTGCAACAATTCTCTCGTGACACTTGTATTTTTGACATTTCTCTAAAACCATGACACCTGTGTAAAATCTGAAGGATGTTTTTCTTTCTGGACTTATGATGGATAGAAACATCTCTCACTTTTGTCAAATTCATCTCTATTTGGTTAGAAACATAGTTTGAAGAAAAACTGGCCCTAGGTGTGGCAAATGATTTTTCCTTTGGAATGACTTCTTGGAAAATGATGGAGGCATGATAACTTCATTAGAAAAGTTTGGGATATGATCACACATTGGCATCTTCAAAGTATTCTCTTGTTTCCACCATGGATCTCAACTCATTCTTTTTACCTTTTCTGGCCATTTTCCCAAAACCCTAGATGTTTAGAGTGTTTTAAGACAATCATCAGTGTTGTCTTCTAAGTTCTCTATAGCCCTTTCAAGTTCATTCACTTTTGTCCAGTTCACCTCAAAATTTTCCCCATATCATCAAAAATATTTGATAGAATTTCTTCATGTTTGTCATTGTGTGTCTCCTTCATGTCATTTCTGCAAGTGGTTGGTGTTTTGGCATTGAATTGGGCTATCAAGCTCAAAACCTAACCTCTGCTTTAAGACTTGACTATGCGAAAAGGGGCTTAAAAGAGGACTCCATGGTTCGCTATCACTGTAAATTTAAGAGAGCCGAGAAAAAGTGATCAAAATTTTACTCTTAGTCAGAGCTGACCATTTTGCACGAAAAATCCGTTATTCTACACAAAACTTTCGAAAAATTAATACACACTGTTTCAATAATAAAGATATCTTTGAAAAAACGGAGGCTTTGTTTAAAGTGAAAAATAAACAAATTTAAAATTCATCGTATTCGAAAACACTTATAAAAGACTTTTCCAGGTTCATTTTCTGCATTTGATTTTGGAGTGAGTTTTCAGAGCTACTTGGGCTTATGCTTCGGAGAAAGATTCGGCAAGCCATGCCCAGTCGGAATCGAGAAAAGCCCAATGCGATTTCGGAGTAATCCAAAACCTCCTTATCTTGCCTTTTCCATCCATTCATTATTGTAAATTTGAGATTCGAATTTCATTTTTGGGAGGAAAATATGTAGAAAAATCCACCCTCGGAGATCAAAAATTTTCGACATTAGGTACTGCGGACCACGACATTTTTCTGAGAAAATGTCGGGCGCACTTTTCTGACCTGACAGACTTTGTGCGTATCTACTACATTGTCCACGAGCCTCAAAGTGCGGAGGCACCATAACAAATCAAAAATATTTTCTTCTTAAATTACCCATTTAGCTTAAGAAAATTATTCTAATCCTTCACATTTTAGCTTGTTGTAGGATATCTACTGATGCTCATTTGGCGAAGCAGAGCACGAAGAGGTAGATGGAAGCAACGATAATTCATCGACCTACTTTGCAAGCTTTAAGAGCATGCGAGGCTTTACAAATTTTGGGCTTTCTCACTTTAGCATGAGAGGCTGAAGTGGATCTTTCTTACTTGTCGGTAAGTAAATGGGATGTTCGGGACCATTGTTTTGTGATCGGAGGTCACCGGCTCGAGATTGGTAGGAGGACATCTATTTCTCTGGCTGGTTTTTTCCGGGAGGGTGAGACCACTATCTCCATTTTGGGGCTGTGGCCAAGTGGCCCGATGCTTGTTCATCGGCCTGCAATTAGAGTTATGTAATGATGACTCCAATCCCAGAAATCCAAAGCGGATTGACATAAAAACTATCATCCATCCCAAAGACTTAAAGTGATCGCTTTCTCTTGTTGCCATGTTTTGCGGAAGTGCGGCTTGCATGCATGCCCATGGGATCTCGGATGCGCATAGTAGCAGACCTACTTTCCGAGGGCACCATATTCAATTGGTGCGACGTGTCAGAGAAAATGTGAAAGGCCAACTTACGCGGAGCAAAGAGATGGGAAAGCTAAATAACTTTCCGATCTGGATCCATTCTAGTCACCTTCTGCTCTGAGAGGGTCCCATGTTGACCACCAGGCATATTCCACGTTGATCTTTGGTTGACCTCAAGAGCCTAGGATGAGTTCGTTGGGTTGCTTTGATGGCTCGCCACGGTGAGATGCTGAGGGAGATTGTCTGCGACTTGCCCTGACGCATTTTCAGTATCGCGGAACACGAAAATTTTTGTTATAGGGATTTTCCTTATCTTTGCGCATCGATTTTCATGGCAACCGAGAATCCACCCCTTCCTCGGTAACTGGATGGGATGAGTCGGGTAAAAATCTTTTTGACATCGTTCTAATTTCTGATTTCTTTTATATGAAATCGTCCAAAGCTTGATAACAAAAATTTCCAGACTGCAAAATGTGGGTTCGAGTGACGACTAGCCATTCTGCGCAGCCCTCACGTACGGAGGGAAAATGGATGCGGTAGTTTTTGATGATGCTATGTGCACATGTGATCTGTGCTTTGCCAAAATATAATGATTTAAGACCATTATTGTGGAGTGTCTTTTTATAATATTTCCAACGCCATGACGGTTAGATTACATCAGTGTGAAAATTAGTTAGTGCATATCATTTCCCTCGAAGTAATGACTAGTCGAATAGAGGTTTCCTATTAAGTTTATTATCTGGAAAATTCTGGAGTAAAGTTCCACTAGTTTGTGTAGAAAATATATTATTTAATACTTAATAAAACTCTATCAATTCTATTAATGAGAAAACCCTATAACAATCCAACAATCACGGGCACACTCTTTATTAATTAAATTCTTTGGCTCACACTAACATTTCTTAGCACCTCGCATATCCTGAAACATCTTTGTCTATCTCTGCTGACGCGCTTAAATGGTGGCATGCGTTGGCATAACATAGAACTCTCCTAGCATGTGTTGGCATGCATGTATTCCCTAAGAATTCCCTGGAACACCGTTGTTGCATGCATTGACGTACGTGATCATCATGTGCACTGCAATCGCCACTTGGCATGTGTGGGACCCTCTGTCTCAATTGTTCTAGGATACCTCATTTTGAAAATATATAAAAGTCCCAGCTTGTTAACCCTCTCATGTGACTGAGCTTTCCTATGCATTTTAAAGCTTGGCTCTTCCTTTTGTTGCCTCGAGCATTTCTTGACACATATTGACATACCACGGCTCTGCACATCCTTAGCACCTCACATTTATTGGCATATCTTGGCACTATTTGGCACATATAATTATCACACCACTAGGAACTCAGCTAACTTCTTTGGCACTTATTGACATGCCTATGAATATTCACCTAGCATGCCTTTGACCACAGCTTAGCACCTCTGTGACTCCCTCCTTGGCATGACAACTAGCACTCCATTAAGACTAGTCCTCGCTCTATGTTTTCCTCTTATTCATTAACTGCATGAATTGGCCTGAGTTATCCCTGTAATGTTTTGTCCTGAGTACTCCTTAACACTCCATAACATGCATTAGCTCTATCTACTGCTTTCCTGTAGCACTCTTCCAACATGCCCTTCCACTTCGCAGCACGCATAACAATCCAGGGACACATATTGGCGATTGGCATGTGTTGGCGATTAGCACGTCCTAAGCATGTATGGAATACGTTGATATTCCTTGGTATGATTTGGCATGGTTTAATTTTAAGTTTATTTGAGATAAATTGTTGGAAAGTAGATGAGAAATACGAAAAGGAAGACTTGGAATTTAGAGATGCACTAAGACTTTTCACTTGGCACCTATTGGCGCCTCGTGTTGGCGGCCTAGCATGCCCCTCTTGGAAAAGGTAAATTGATGAATTACTAACCCTCTTATGTGTTCATTTCCTTGTATTTTAGCTTTCTTCTCCCTTTTGTTGCCTTGGCGAGTCCCTCACACGCATTAACACACCCTTTGGCATGCCTTATCACTTGGCACATCTTGGCATGTTTGAAGCATGACTTCGCACTATATGGCACATCTTAGCATTCCTACCATGCAGAACTCCTGTACTACAGAACTAACCTTTTCTGAACTTTTTCACAACTTGGGAAGCCGGTGAAGTCCTTGGCTACTTTGCGGTTCATGTGACAATATTGGCTTGCTTCGACCTTAAAGCTTGGCCAATTTCACCTACTACCAAGTAGGTGTGCCTTTTCACCTAAGAGCTACCTATAACTCATCTTATGCCACTCATTTGCAAGCTCTAACTTGTCCCACTTAAACTAGTTACCAAGACAAGGATGCTATGTTCTAGCCATGGCGCATAAAACAACTTCATGCAACATAGCCTAAACACTCTATATTTCCACAAGTAATGTTCAGTTCATATAAAGTTTCGTAGAACATTAACCTAACTTGAGTGCAAGAACACACAAGATGCACTGAAGTCACACAAGACCTAAACGTCGACACGGAAGTCCAGGCTTCAAAAATTATACACAACAATTTACAATATGCAAATATCTAGAATAGTTTTAAAAAAATGAGCATGTGGCCAAAGTGTGCACACATCTCATTTAAAAAAATGCTAAAGGAAATAAACAATGTTTTACCTAACACAAACATTTCCGCTTTGTCTAAAGCGCTATGCGAGAGCCTACGTATAATGGCCCATATGGCTTGCACTCGTGTAAATCCATGTCTGAACTTCTCCTAACACACTTCATCCTCATCACACTTTAATTTGCGGCCTCCACTGGCACACACTCTTATTCATTCATTTTCTATGAATTTTTGACCTAGTTATCCCTTGATATGCAACACTCCCTAACACTCTAGTTTCAACATGCATTGACGTTACAATAGAAATGTGTTAGCAAAGCCTTTTCATTCGCTTTTCATGCCACTGACCCTCTAGCTATCATGCCCTTACAACTACCCTTACTTAATTTGCAACTTGAGACCGCAGTAAGCCTGCTGACTACGGAGACTGAACAAAGTTACTGGCTACTACAACTAGACTATGTTGTTAAATTGTGTAGCTTGGGAGGTAATCCACAAGCCTGCGAGATTGGTTTGTGTGAGTTTGGTCACAAAAGGAGTTATGGGGAAAGAATCCAAGAAAAGGGATTTTTGGACCCAAGATGGAGTTTGAAAATCTAAAAGAAAATTAAAAGAGGATTAATGTCTAATGGTCTAAGTGGATAAAACTCGTAAGCTACCTACGGGGGTTCCTAAGAGGTCACAGGAAAAAATATTTAAGGAGGCCTTGGGATGAAGGAAAGAACATCTAGTGAGAAGGAGATCATTTGAAGTCGAGGGCGAAGATAAATGTAGTCCTAAATAGGCCATCGTCCATTAGCATAGTACTAGCATTCATTAATATGCAGCATGTGGTTGGGCATGGTTTAATACTATGTTATGCTGATATCCAATTATTGGAAAGTAGAAGATAAGTAACGAGATGATGATTTGGCACTTAGAATGCACTAACACTGACAGGCAGACATGACACTTGATTTCCAGCGCAGTGCCTGGTGTGCATAGCTTGCTGCTAGAAATATGTAAAATTGATGACTTATTCAGCCTGTGACGTGTTCAGTTTCCATGACAGTTCAAATTTTTCTCCTTTTTGTTGCCTTGATAACACGTGACACGTATTTATCACACCCATGCTCATCTTGGCATTGCCTTATCTACTTGACTCATCTTAAAATGTTGGCTTGCCTAGCCAGCTATTTGGCACATGTTAGCATTCCCTCGCATGCCTTGGCACTCATGCTCCTTACAACTAGCCTTGCATTTTACGACGAGTTTGGGAACCCGATAAATTCACTTAGCTACGTAGTTCATGTGACATTAGTCCTCCTTCGGTCCTGGCACATGGTGAAGTCATTGCCTACTACAAGTAGATTATGCCTTGTTCACCTAGACTTCCTATACCCTCATCTTGAGTCCACTCATGTCCAAGTTTGAAAGGGTACCCACTTAAGAAATTACCAGATAACAATCACATCCACCATGGCCGTACAGAAAGCAACCTAGCTTACTGAGAGAATATTTCACATGTCATGTCCGGTTTCATATAAATAGTAGAGCATTAACTGATAGTTTTCAAGAACCAAAATATACACAAGACACACAAGATATAAGTTGGCACAAACCAAGTGCCCCAAAACCTATACACAACAATGTAAAATATGCAATTGTCTAAAATAGTTTAAAACATGACCATTCAGCCAAAGTGTGCCACATGTCATATAAAAATAACAGGTAAAGGAAAAATAGTTTTGTACCAAACACAAAGTCTCCCTCTGTCTAAATCTTCTTTGTCGAGCCCCTTATCGCAATCATAGGCTTGCATTTTTCAAATCCTATTATGAAATTCTTCTAACATACTTCGTCCTTGGAACACTTGAATTCACTGACATTCCATGTCACACACTCTTATTTGCTCATTTCCATGCATTTTGACCTAGTTCTCCCTTGGGATGCCTCGACACTCCTTAAAACTCCTCAACTTGCATTGACATTTTCTGGCATGTGTTAGCACACCTTTTAATTCCTCAGGATGCCCTAACCCTCCATATCTGTCATTCCCTCACAACTACCCTTACTTAATTTGCAACTTGGGAACCCAACCAAGTCCTCAGTTGACTACAAGATCTTGACCAATTATGATTACTACAACTAGACTATGTTGTTGAATTCTGTAGCTTGGGAGGTAATCCACAAGCTTAGTGAGATGGGTTTGTGTGAGTTTGGTCACAAAAGGCTTTGTGGGAAAAGAACCCAAGTGAAGGGGTTTTGGACCCAATATGGGGTTTAAAATATAAAAGAAAATTAAAAGGGAAAAATAATATTTCGTAAGGTCTAAATGGATAAATCTCATAGGTCATAGAGGGTTCTTAATAGGCCTGGCTAGGAAAATGTATTTAAGGATGCCTTAGTATGAAGGCAATAACATCAGGTGAGAAGGATCTCATTTGATCAAGGAGGTCAGGAGAGATGTAGTCCTAAAGTAGGTCGAGTTAGAGGGTTGAGTAAGGGTTGCTAAAGGGAGGCCATGATCATCAACCAAGAGCAAGATCATCATGTGAGGGTTCACAAGAACTTCACATACCTTAATGGGTTCAATATAGGAAGTAGGATGACATACTATTGGTTCTCTTATGGAAGATCAAGCTCAAGAGAGGCAACTCATGATAATTTGGGCATGTAATTTTAGTGGTGTTTCTGTGTGAAGGCCACATCAAATTTTGAAATAGTAGAGAGGGTTAAGACCCTATCTAGTTGTGGTTAGTAGGTTGCAAGGTCTGTGATAAATACCAACACAAATGGAGGAGGTTTTGCACTAGAATTTAGGCCAGAACAGAAGTAACCAAAGGTGTAATATTAACTGAGGTAGTTGTAGTTTGAGGGTCATGGTAGAGATCTAAAGTCAAAGTCAATATTCAGTCAAAGAAATTCCCAGAATATATGGATTCATATGAGCTAGGTCGAGTCTCTTATGGAGGCAAGAGTTGTTTCTTTTGCTATGGGTGGATAGGGTTTGTTCTAAAGAAATTAGAATAGAAGTATAATACCCTAGTTAGGGAGGTTTCCTAGCATGTTTAATCCATAACGTATTCCCTTAAGACTGTGACAAATATGCATAGAAGAAGAGGGATCATGACCCTTAGAGAGAGATTTATCTCTACAATATATACCACAAATTTGGAGGATGGTTTGCAGAAGTATGTGCGAAGATAGAAAATCCAAAGAAAGGTTGAACCTGAGTAGAAGATTGAGCAGAATAAATGTGCCATATGACGAATGGATTTACATGAAGAGGAGTTGATTTTTGTGGACTACCCATAGAGTTTTTTATGCAGGAGCATCGAGAAAAAAATTTCATTATTATTTATGTGATTTAGGGGGGTGATGTTTGTTTTAATTATTTTATAAATTATGTACATTTTAAAAAATAAATTGAGAGAAAAATGTGAGTGTGAGGATTATTGTAAATATTCTATTAATTAATTGAGAATATGAGTGGAATTGAGTTAGATAGATAATTTAGGGATTAGGAATTCCTTAAATGGAACTCAATTGAGTCAAATAAGGGATAAATCTATTTTAGAGTTTGGTTGAGATTTGTGTGGAGGAAATCATGGATTGGAATTAATTCATAATTATGTATAGATATGAGGATTGTGTGAGGATGGAGAATAGAGTGAGGAATACAGTGAGAGATAGAGAGAAATGGTGTGAGAGTTCTTGTGAAGGGCAAGAGCCGGGAGGCAAACCACTGTAATATTTGGCCAAGGAAGGGTTTGCATTTGTAAATTTATGGTTGTATTTTATGCAATTATTTTGTTTACTGTTTGGCTCTCTCTTCATATGTAATTTAAATTGAGTCCAAGTAGAATTTATTGAATATTAAATTGAGGATTTCATGTAAGAGGAACACACACTCTATTATTGTGCGTAAGAATCTGTTTTGTGCAGAATCCCTGCATCTTTTGGTATCAGAGCCCAAATATCACATTAATCTGTGCAGCCATAGACAAGAGATGAGTTAGTGAATTTAATCTTTACAATTATATATATATATATATATATGTCGTAGATGAGTGTGTGAACTGTAGGAACATTTGTGTAGCTGGAAAAAAATGATGGAAAAGGAAATCTTAGATTCGACGACATTGGAACATGTGTAACAAGTGAGTGGCGTGGTTTCAATTTGAAGACTACCAGCATAGGGTGGAAGTTTGTCACGATAGGCTGGAGTGCGATCATAGTGCAGAAGCCACAGTTGGGTGGATGCAAACATGGAGAACATTGTGGTCCACACTATAAAGGGAAAGATGGGAATAAACGATTACAACCAGCATTAAAATCGCATTATGTGGTTTCTAGTAGTGCTACAAGGGTCTAATTGCATTAGCCGAAATTAGAGAAATGCTATACAGTAATTGATACTCCTATGCGACGTCTCATGTTTAGTAGCAATTCCAGTAATGCGGAAAAATTCCATACATCATTTTCTCTATTGAACGACATCCCATATTTGTTAATGATTCCATTTACATAGAAAAAAAAATTATTACGATCTTTTCCTTCTTATGTTGACATCTTACCTATGGTAGTAATTTCATTATTGATTGTGTCGAAATTCGTAATTGAATGGCATTTGCGTTGATAAAGAGTGAAGTTGCAAATGCAATTGTGACTCATAGAGCCTAACCAATATAGATCGTTGCCTCTATGTTTTATGATTGTTCGAAAACCAAAAGTTACGCATTAAACAAAGGCTTGTAAGATGGCATCCATTTTCTTGTGAACTGCTTCCTGTATGATGGTGGAGAGACGCAGATATGGAGGATGTTGGAGATAAATCAGACTGAACATTGTGTGTTTGGTGTTTTTCTCTGCGTCAAAGGGCACACATTTCTGTCAAGAATGCATGAGAAGTTAGACGTTGTCACCATGGAATTGTGGAGAAATTCCATAAGGAAAAACATGTGATGAAGGTTGCACACCGAGTCAACGTGCAAGCCTAGCTATGAAGTTACACTAAATCTCTGACGTTGCCACCATGGAGTTGTGGTGTGTGGCTAGTGTGATCTAGGATTCAATACTGTGTTAGCAGACATATGAATACAACACCCATTCCGAATTCATACCTGTGTTAACAGTCCAGCAAGCGAGACTACGCTAGTAGTCTTGTATGAGCGGTTCTAATTTTTTATGAGTGTCATTATAAGGCAAGAAGCAGTAATGAAGAGCGTGTGAGCAAAAATTAAAAATTGTTCGATAAAACAAGTTCAAAGCTTAAAACCATTATGCTCTGTAAAGGAAGGTGGTAATGACCAGTTAATGGGAATGAGAGTGACGAAGACTTTGAATCGAGGAATTCGAGCAGCGATTCTTCCAATGATAGTGAAAAATGAAAGATCTTTAAGCTTTAGAAGTGAATCCTTCAATTCCAGTGAAAGAAAATGAAGCAATAGAAGACAACAAAATTTACACAACAAAATCATGGTAAATGTCGAGCAAAGGTATGTTAAGTAAAATTGTGGGGCGAGCATATTATATGTTGTCATTTTTGGTTTTTCTTAACCAAAATCGAATTTATAGATAAGTAGTTTTGCTGAAATGATTTATATATATGTCAACATGTTGTTCAAACCATAACAAAATTAAAGTGAAAATGTTTTAAATGTGGATGTATAAGGTTTTATCACCACAGTAGCTTTAAAGGAAATTAAGTTTCGCTTAAATGAATGGAAAAGGAGAATGCACTATCTTGGGTGATATAAAGAGAAGCATGCATTTTATAATATATGAGGTGGTTCATTATGCATAGTGTGGGTTCTTTGCAGTCTTGGTTGTGTCATTTTGGATCAAGGCTTGTAGTTGGAAATGGGAGAATTCTTTTGATTTTTGTTTTAAGGTTGAAAACACAAACAAAACATAATTGCTCAATGTTGTAGAATCCTTGTTTTTACCATCATATGGTGGCGCCTAAGGAGGTGTTGTTTAGGATGGGCACAATGTATGAGTTCTACATTATTCATCAAAGAGGTTGAAAACATGAATAACTTGTTCTCTATACATAGGTGATGAGATGTGAATTGATGTACAATTTATAATGTGTAGTTGTATGGTGCATGAAAGTGCAGGAAAAATATCTGCGCTAAGATGATGATTGTGTCGAAGAGGTTATGATATGAAGGGCATGTGAATATTCACAGTGATAAAGATGACACAAAAAAGTGAAATCCCGAGAGTTGAAATTGCAAAGAGAAGGTTTATTAATAATCTTGAAGGGAGCATAAGGCATGATCATTCATTTCAAAGAGGTATTTTTGAATGTTGAAAATTAAATGGTTTATTTATTTTCACCATAAAATAAATCTTGGAAAAATGGATTGAATTTCGATTTAAAGGCTTCAATATCATGTGAAGTGATCAAGGGAGATGATGTAATTGGTGACTTGATATTTCCCTAAGAATGGAGTATGAGAGAGAGTGAATAATTTACACCATGAAAATGTATTAAGGGTGGATGTTCATTGATATGTTTTATAACTTGAATTAGAGTCAAATGGTCCACTATTGTAATTATTGGGTCAAGCCTTGAAGTCAAATAAGAGGTTAAGGTCAAATGAAAATTTGGATAGCTTGAGTCAAGATTGAGTTATTGTAAAAGAGGGTGTATTTTCATCCAAGATGAAGAGTTGATGTAAATTCTGGAGTCAAAGAGTCTTAAATTAATTCAAAGGTTTGAATTTAATTGGGTGCATGATCGGCGGACCCCGACACCCAAAGAGTTTGGTTATTATAACACGTGAAATACTACAATTGTTGTTTGTAGCAAAGAGGAGAAAGAGAGTTGCCTAGAAATGATTCCAAGACAGAGAACTGAAAGAGGTCAAGCATAGGAAGAGAGCTTGTATTGTTGAATGGAAAGTATGGAGGCTTGTTGAAAATGGGATTCGAATGAAATCCACACGTGAACAAATGAAGTTCACAAAGGAGGAGAAGATTATTGTTGATAGTCATTTCAGAGGTTTTAAGAAATACCGCAACAGAAGAAATATGAAGGAAGATGCCAAGGAAAATGGCATATGTAAGCAGTTGATTGATGAAGAATATGAGCGGGAGAAAGCTGAGATAACAATTCACCTTGAGTTATTGATGGAGTTGTTGCAGAGAAAAATGAAAAACTAGAGACATGGTTGGACCATGAGGATGAAAGTGAAGTGGCAGAGGCTACACGCAAAGAGGGAATAGCAAGTAAACATACAGTTGAAAAAAGGGCTAAGGAAGCTAGAGCAGATGATGAGTGTGAAAATGAGATCTGAAGAACTCAGAGAGGCTGAGTTGAAAATGGAAGTTTCCATTTATGGCCCAGAATAGGGTGAAATTTTGGGTGAAGAGATCAATGAGAAAGATCTGATGGACTATTGGAATAGTTCAGAAGAATTGGAAGATATGTTCACAAGAGGAGCATATGAGGCTATGAAGCCTTGTATTTTTAAATCTCATAGTTTGTGTATGTTTGCAGGATTTGCGGAAGATGGTGGATAGTTTGGTGAAACTGTCACAGAGATGAATGAAACTCTTAAGGTGAAGTATGATGGAAAATTCCTTTTAGAGGAGGAAGGTACCGATTTGTTGCAGCAGGAAGAAATCATAAATGAATTCTTGTTGGGTGTAAGACAACTAGTTGAAGCTATTATGGAGAAGAAGCATAATGAAAATGCTGAAGTGATATTCCAAGGAAGTAAAAAAATGAATTTTTTTAATGAAATTGCTGACAGAATTTTGCAATGTGATGATACAGAAACCAGGATAACTCAGGAGGATTTCTAGAAGAAGAATGAAACTGGGAATGAAGGTTGTGATGAAATGCTGGAAATATTTCACATGGAAATAGAGTTCTTGGAATGATGGCTTAAGGAACTTGAAGGAGAGATGAAACTTGCAGAACCTGATACAGAAGAGATTGTAGTTACTGTGCATGATAGGGATGAAATTTTTTTAACATGTATAGAGTTGAGTGAATGTTATAACTTTTCAAATAATAATGTGGCTATAGGTACAGAAGGAAACATTAATAAATATGATGTTGAAATCAGAGAAATTGAGCAAAAAGTATTTGGGGATGAGATGAAAGATCAGGAGCAGTAAGGAAGTTATGTCCATAGAGACATAGAGGAAACAAAAGTATTGAACCAGCAGGATAAAGATGAAAGCAACCAATAATTCAAAACAGGATCTACTAAAATCCAGAAAGACTATGATGGGAGATTGGTGTTAAAGCATCAAAAGAGACTGAAAGGTCTGGTATTTTTAAAACTATTGGTTTGTTGATGAAAGCATGTACAACACCAGATGAGAAATTTGTTACTATAGGAGCAGTCAATGACTATAGTTGTGATCAAGGAGAAATTATTGATTATTCTTCAATTCGAGAAGTTGAGTGTTCAACACAATTACAGACGAAAGCATCAGACAAAGAGGAATTACTCTAAGGAATTGGTGAAACAAATTGTTGGAGAGGCCGATGGAATGCGGTTTAGAGAATGAGTGATGCTGATGTACAACTAGTTCAACATTATTTCAGAGTTTGGAGACCAAAAGAATGGGTAGCAGTGATTCTAAACGAGTCTGTAATTCCCGAAATAAAGATGATATGGTATGGAAAAGTAAGAGTTACATTCGATGGTATTCTAAAAATACTATTCTGGGAATCATGTGATGAATTAAGAATTGGAGTTGATACTTTAAAGGACCAGCGACAAAACAGAGTTTGGAATCCTGGACGGAGCAAGTTATTTGAGACTTGTGGCTGTCGCATTATTACAGAAAAGCGACAGACCTCATAGACAGGAGTCTATGGAAACTTCTCTACATAGGGAGTCTGATGCAGGAGCATCGAGAAAAAAAAATCATTATTATTTGTTTGATTTATGGGGGTGATGTTTGTTTTAATTATTTTATAAATTATGTACATTTTAAAAAATAAATTGACAGAAAAATGTGAGTGTGAGGATTATTGTAAATATTCTTTTAATTAATTGAGAATATGAGTGGAATTGAGTTAGATAGATAATTTAGGGAATAGGAATTCCTTAAATGGAACTCTGTTGAGTCAAATAAGGGATAAATCTATTTTAGAGTTTGGTTGAGATTTGTGTGGAGAAAATCATGGATTGAAATTAATTCATAATTATTTATAAATATAAGGATTGTGTGAGGATGGAGAAAAAAGTGAGGAATACAATGAGAGATAGAGAGAAATGGTGTGAGAGTTCATGTGAAGGGAGAGAGCTGGGAGGCTAACCATTGTAATATTCGGCCAAGGAAGAGTTTTCATTTGTAAATTTCTGGTTGTATTTTATGCAATTATTTTGTTTACTGTTTGGCTCTCTCTTCATATGTAATTTAAATTGAGTCCAAGTAGACTTTATTGAATACTAAATTGAGGATTTCATGTAAGAGGAACACACACTCTATTATTGTGCGTAAGAATATATTTTGTGTAGAATCCCTGCATCAGTTTTAGACATAGATCTGAAGCAGCCTATCAAAGTTAGTCAATGGAATGTTAGTGGATGATTTATGACCCTAGTTCTGTCATCTACAAATTGTTAAAATGATGATAAGAGGAGTAGTTTAGATTTGTTCATAGATTGGACAACAAATAAATTGGCACACAAGAATAGTAATTTTGAGAGGACTCAAATCACTATTAGGTGGCAAATTTGAAGAGATCTAGATAAGGGCGGTGTTGTGGGCACTAGACTAGTAAATGAATTGACTGTGGTTGGGAAAATTGATGGCAGTCCAAGTACATTTGGAGGGTTGTTAGGTGACTGTCAAACAGGAGCCCTAAGTCTTGTATTTGTGAAGGAAAACAAGGTTGATAGAAGGGTAGGCATATTGCACTTAAGGATGTGCAGACTTTGAAGGACTAAAGTAGTAGACAAGTGAGCTAGCCAATCATCAAAAATTTTAGGGGCGAATTTTCGCCCTTGGGCGAAATTAAAGGGTTTTAAATTTTTATTGGGAGAATTTTTTTTTTCATAGTATATTGCTTCAAATCACCCCAAATTTATTTTATAAAAAAAAATGTCTAGAGGCTAGCCCACCTTATTTTGAGGGAGAGGATAAAAAAAGTAATTTTGTATTTCAAATCGCCCCAAAATTTATTTTATAAAAAAATTAGGTCTAGAGGCTAGCCCACCTTATTTTAAGGGAGAGGGTAAAAACAAAAGTTATCCCCTGAAATTAGAAGTTACAACTTTCCATTCACCCCAATTTACAAGAAAATGTATTTATGATAGTTATTTCACCCTCCCCATTTGGTGTAAAAAAGGTTAATTTCTTTCATTCGCTGGTATTGGGATTAATTTGGAGAAAATGACCCTAAATTTTTGGAACAAATGGTAGTAAAAGAATTATTCACCTTTCTTTAAAAATTCAATAGTCTTATTTTCATGTCTATTTAAAGAATTCAATAGTGTTTTTTTCATCTTCCAAGTTTGTTGCATATGTTTAGTCACAATTGTATCTAATGCACGAGGGTTGTTCACAAAGTTTTAGGAAAAGTTGTCGAATTTGAATTAATAAGTAAATAATTGAGCACACAGTGGTACAGGGTTGTTCGCAAAGTACTGTAATTTTAATGAAGAAGTTAGGAACCAATGTCCAATTGTACAAATAAGTTTGTGTATTTTTTCTATGTTGCAATTCCTCTTGCATGCTCTACCTTTTCCTCTTTTTTTCACTTTTGGGAACCATAATAATTTTTTATTAGAAATGTATTGGGTTTTTGTAATAAACTAAGTATCATTAAATATATGTGTCCATTACAGAACCTGAAAACCTCATTCTCTTTTCCCTTAGATAATGAATTTTTGGTATATATAATTATAATTTTATGATATATACTTGTCATTTTCAAATATTATTTAGATAATAGGTTTTTGATTTTTCAATCTCGTTAAAATAATTGATGTATGATTCTTTATTTTTAACTTCGATTCATCTTTAAGTTAAAATCTATAAAAAAAATAAAAATCTTCAAAAAATAAGTATCATTAATTATATGTGTCCATTACAGAACCTGGGAACCCCTTTCCCTTTTCCCTTAGATAATAAATTTTTGGTATATATAATTATACTTTTCTGATATATACTTGTCATTTTCAAATATTATTTAGATAATAGGTTTTTGATTTTTCATTCTCATTAAAATAATTGATGTCTGATTAAAAATTTCATTCGAAAAACATGATCCCTCATGTTCCAAAATCAATACAACCCAAATTCCATCGTCTATTTTGTACTTACCCTTTATTTTCAATGTACACTTTATGCAAATTAGTTTCTACAAAGAAATGATAAATTAATTTTTGTTATTTGAATACAAAGGTGGCAGTTTGAAAATCTCTATCAGAATATTGTTTGCTGGAAGACACCCTATTAAAAAACAAATTTCACCATTACGTTTCTACCTGGAATTGATAAAGTTGTGGTTGTAATTCTTGGAATAATAAGGCGTTGGTTGTTCAAAAAATTCAGCTGGAACACAATTGAATGAATTCCTAAATACATCCTATTTAAAAAAATTAACCAACTATATTCAAAACCGATGTATTATTGAAATAAAGAATGTCATCCAAAATTTCAATATTGAAACTAAAGAGGTTATATTAAAATGAGAATTTAAGAAAATGAATAATAAATTTGAAACTATTTACTTCAAATAAATTTCATTAGCAAGATGAAGATGTAGGAGATATTTTGAGAAATTCTATATGCAATTCACAACACTAGATATCTATCAGCATCCTATTCATATATATGGTAGCCATGAAGACGAGAGAGATTTAGCATTTTGAAGACATTAAAATATATATATATTATAGATATATATTAGCTTCTCATAGGGATTATATGTTTTATGTTCAAAATTTTTAGTTAAAAATTTCACTGTAAATAAAAAATATGGGCTATAACATAAAAAAAAAAGAATATATATGTTATATTCTTACTCTCAATGATAAATAAAATAGTTCAATGTCCATATAAACTATCATAATATTATACCAATTTCATAGAGAAATTAAGTAACTAAAAGTAATAAAAAAATGGTATATGTTTGAGTACAAGAAATTGTATAATTCTTATCCTTTCCAAAAATATTTCAGTGCATAACTTAAATAACTTTTTAAAGATATTTTAGTAATACTCAAATAATTTTTTTAATATGCATGTCCAATAATTTATTTCAATTTCAACTTCATGCATATGTATATGGACAGGGTGTAAATGACGAATCATTTTAATGCTGATCATAATAAAAAATTTCAATGTTGTAAGAGGAGTAATTAAAAGTAAATTTTTTCAAGGAGATATGTAATTTATTTAATTTTTAATATCAAATTAAAATGCAACATTTAAAAATATGTAATTAATAATAAAATATTCAATGTGACTCATAAATAAAATATTTTAATTTAGAGAGTTAATTAATATTGAAATGTATTAAAAAATATATTAATAACAAAAAAATAATTTTAATGTGGAAAATATAATCCACAGGTAAAATATTTCAAGAAAAGCATTTAAATGTGCATATATTTATATTATTAAAAAAAACTATGTATGAAATATTATTTATGGCTAAATCATTTTAAGTAGTCTCATTGTGACCATTTTTTAAGAATATGTTTTGGTCAATTTTGTTTCAAATCAAGCAAATGTGTTCAAATTGCAAGTTTAAGCTATGTAGTTTACAAAATCCAAGTTCTCAAGTAAATTTTGATGACATTGAATCCATTTTTAACATTCAAAAATATAGTTTAAACAATGAAAAATTACATGTGGTGTGTGTGTTTATATATACATATATATATATATTACAAATCTATTAGGTTTCCAGAGGATTAAATATGTTGTGTGCAAATGTTTTAGTCAAAAATTTCACTGAAAAAAGAGGTTTTCCTTGGAGCTACAAGACTTTCTTTCTCCCTTGAAAAAATTGTATATACTCCCTCTGCCATATTGAAATCCAATATAAACCAATACAAACATGTACCTGTACATTGAGTTGATCATGTGTGCACATATTTGTTCTTAGTGCAAGTATTGTAGTTAAGTTTCTACTTAAAGAATTGATCCTCGTATCCCACGTATGAAAACATACATGCAAACAAAAAGAGCATGTCGATTTCTCTCAATAAAAATTTGAGGTGTCATACATATGTACTTTTATCTAAAATTCTCAAGAAGCACTTCCATAAAGCAAAATATTCATTGGTAGCCTAGTTTTCAAAACCATGGGACATAGAGGAAATATGTCTTTTCGAATTTTCCCTTATACAATTATATTAAAAATGCAGCGAAAATAACACTTCATTTCATCAATATGAAAGAAATGAAATTTGCTTACAGATAGAATGGAAATAAACTAGCTAGGGCACTGGTAGCTTATCTCTGAGAAGAGATGTGGCACCTATAGGCCTCTAAACTGTGTTACAATGAGGCTTGAGGGAATATTTGTTATTTAGAAACAATGGGAAACCCTAAACATCCAAAACCCTAACCCTAGGAGATGAAGCACAAAAACTATGGGCCCCGTTTGGGTGAATAGGTGTTTCAAATTCCTGGGAACATAAATTTGGCATACGATCTTTGTTTGACGTGCACCATACCTCGTTAGAAAGAAATATCAGAGGAATAAAACTTTCAGTGTGAGAAACATAACTCCATGGACCCATATTGCTCCCAATTTTACCAAAAAAATGTCATTTAGGGCCTCAAAACGGCTCCAAAAGTTCAGGACCCGAAAAACTGCTAAAAATAGTAAGTTGTGCCAAAAATGAAAATTTGAAAGAGAAAATGGTGGGGCCCCAAGTGGAAAATGTGGGTGGCCACCAATATCCACCTGGATCATTCGTCCCCCCTTAGGAACCAATGGTCCCGTTGCTTTGAGATCCTCCATGAGATGAGGAAATTTCTGTTGAACTTGGTCACTGATGAACCACTTGCCTTGGCGCAAGAGTTGGCTCGCTTTGACAACCCGATATAGTTGGATCTTATGTTGGAGAGTGTTCTTGATTTGCATTTCCATGATAAAATATATGGTGGCATGTTCCATGCAGTCTAGTTTTAACTCTATTGGTGTGAGTTGTTTTGTAATGCTAGAGGTGTCTAGTAGAGGTGGGAAGTAGGATGAAGGCAGTCCACATTGAATACTTGGCGTAGACCAAGGAATGGTGGAATATTGAGCTCGAAGGCATTGTTCCCTAAAGCCTTGGTGATGGTGTACGACCCATATTGGAGTGGGTGAAGCTTGCGGTCAGGTTCAGTGAGGCACTCCTTCTGCAAATGTAGCCACACTTTTTCGACCACCTAGAAGTTGTGTGGCACCCATTTTTGATCATGTCATTTCTTTTTCTTAGCACTAGATTTGTCCAATATGTCGTGAAACTATTGGAATATGTGCTGAATGCGCTCGATGAAGTTGTTCGCTTTGTCAGCTTCAGACTGGACATGAGCCGAATAGGCCTGAGTAGCTGCAAATGTCTTGGCTACGTCAATGGGACATATCGGCTGGAATCCCAAGCCCACATGAAAGGGGTTGTGGTTAGTTAAGTTGTGGAGAGCCCAGTTATAACTGTGTTGTACATAGGGGAGGCTCTCATCCCATGTGCATGGATGGTTTGAATTGTACATCAGGAGAATGTGTACAATCATCCTGTTGACAACCTCTATCTGGCCATCAGTTTGGGGATGGAAAGTTGTGGACTTGGTGAGCTTGGTGTCCAGGATTGACTTGAGGCTGGACCAAAATGTATTGAGAAACCTGTTGTCCCAATATGATATTATAAACTGTGGGATCCCAAAGTGCACCCACACTCGTTCAAAGAAGAGTTTAGCAGTGGCTTCTAATATGTTATTCTTCTTGCAAGCCACCATAATGGTCATCTTCGAGAATTTGTTGATGACCACGAAAACACAGTCGTTTCCATGCTTAGTAGATGGAAGGCCCGACATGTAATCTGTGAAGATGGATTCCCAAATTTGACTAGGGGTAGGTAGCAGAGTATATAGGCCTTGCTCCTTGATGGTCGGTTTGCCAATGGCATAAGTAGTGCAGGATCTTATGTACTTCCTGACATCCTGTCGAAGCTTCGAGAATAGAAATACTTCTATAGTACTGCCATTGTTTTCTCGACTCTGAAATGCCCAGTGACTCGACTGTAGTGTGCTTCCCATATCATCTTGGCACGCTCACTTGAAGGAACACAAAGGTGTCCCAAGTGACATAACAATGCATCTTGGAGGTGAAAATTTGGAACTTGCTTACCCCCCAAGAGTGCCTTGTATGTGTGGCCGAATTCTGGATCGCTCCTGTAGAGAAGCAGCCAATCAAAAGTCTCATGCCCACAAGAGTTGACAACGGTGATTAGCGCCATGATCGGTTGTTGGCTGAGGAATTCTGCAACATTATTGGTGCTACCCTTCTTGTACTTGTTTTTCAAATGAAGCTATTGCAAATATGGGGAACATTTCTCATGACGATCATTCTGCAACTTCCCTTGTGTCTGTATGAATTATAGGGGTCGGTGGTCTGTGTGGATGACTGTTTCCTTACCCAAAATGTAATGCTTCCATTGTCGACAAGCCTGCAAAATGGAATACATTTCTTTGTCATAAGTGGGATACTTGCGAATTGTGTTCGACAATGTCTCACTGTGATATTCCACTAGATGCCCTTGTTGAGTAAGAACTGCCCCAATAGCATAGTCAAAGGCATTTGTCTCGATCTCAAATTTTTGTTGCGAGTCTGGTAATGTGAGCACTGGGGTGGAAAAGAGGTGATGTTTCAATTATATGAACACCTTCTATTTTTATTCTGACCAAAAAAAAATTTCTTTCACTCCTCCATTGGTGACTTGAATCAAGGGCCAGGTGATATGAGAGAATCCAAAAATGAACCTACAATAGAAATTAGCAAGACCCAAAAAGCTACGAAGCTCTGTTAGAGTGGTTGGGGCTGGCCAATCCCGAATTACTTGGATCTTGGTTGGATCCACATGCACCCTGCTTTAATCAATAATGTATCCCAGATATTGAACCTGGGTCGTGCCAAAAGTGCACTTCTCCAAATTGGCACACAACTTGTGCTGCCACAGTGTTTGGAGGACTCGTCAGATGTGGTGGAGGTGCTCTTCCCAAGTCTGGCTGAAGATCATAATGTCATCCAAGTACACCACTACAAATGAGCTGGTGAATGGCCACAAGATGTCATCCATCAACCTCATGAAGGTTGTTAGAGAATTTTTCAACCCGAAAGCCATGACCAACCATTCAAAAAGGCCCTCCTTGGCTTTCAAGGAAGCCTTCCACAGATCGGAGGGTTCGGTTGGTACTTGGTGATACCCAGACTTCAAGTCAATCTTGCTGAAATATTTCGCTCCTTTGAGTTGGTCCAAAAGGTCATCAATCTGTGGGCTGAGGTACCTATTCCGGACAATTATATTTTTCAGTGCCCCATAGTCAATACAGAGTCCACAATTCCCATCCTTCTTTTGTACCAACATGATCAGTCTCCCACATGGTGATGAACTTGGTCAAATGTGACCTTTCTGCAGCAACTCCTGAATCTGCCTCTTGATTTCTTGTTCTCTAGGACAAAGCACCGATAGATCAGTCCATTAGGTAGTGGCACACCTGGGGTCAGATCAATGGGGTGCTTGACCTGACAGTGCAAAGGCACCCCTGTGGGTGATGTGAAGATGTCCCCGTACTCCTCCACAACCTTGTCCATTTGTTGTTGTTGTGCAGAGGAGCCCTATCTAGAGGTTGTGGCCACAGTCTTCTTCTTTCCCTATGGGTGGATCATCAGGGAAAAAAATTTTGTGGTTTGGGAAATGAGCTTAGTGCATTGTTTTGTAGTAACCAAAGAGATAGCGACAGGCTGTGGTACCTCCAGTATCCTATTAAATGTATTTACCAAAGTAATAGTAATATTGCGAGGCCGGGATTCATACACAACATGTCACTTGCACAAGTATGGTTGGCCTAATGGTACATCAGAAACATCAACAGGAGCAATGTCACATAATGCCTCATCCGTCAAGGGCTTGATGCTGTAGGGAAGGCGACACTTCTCGCTGATGCAGTTTTCCCATCCTTGGTGAAGCCACCCGATGGTGTATGGTTCTGGGTGTGCTATGGTTGGAAAGCCCAACCGCTTCATGGTGTCCGCTAAAATGAGGTTCCTTTGGTTCCCATTTTCGAAAATGAACTATAGAGGGGAACTCTTTACCCACACGTGGGAGTGCAAGAGATGCTCCTCCTCCTTTGTATCTTCTAGTTCCTCCTTCTGGATCTTCACAGTGGCAACAGTGGCATCGAGCTCCACATCAATAATCTATTTCCCTTTGTCATTCCCCTTTTCAAGTTCTGATTCAAAGTTGGAGAATGCATCTAATTTAGAAGCCCTCATCTCGGTCACTAGTGACTACTTGGCCTGACACTGACTTGTGTTGTGAGTGGGGCTCTTATGGAACTCACACCACTTTCCCGTGTTCTTCTTTGGCTTTGCGGTGCTGTTCTTTGCTTGTGGCTTTGGTAGGTTGTCTTGGGCTGCAATGCCTTCGATTTTTCCTTTGTTCTGTGTTTTGAGGGCACGTTTCCCTTACTTTTGATTCGCAGATCCAAAGTCTCCCTTCTTTTTTTTGAATTTCTTCTCAATATTGGCAGCATACCGGTATCTCATACCAAGCGAGGAGATGTTGAGGAACTCCATTTCCTCCTGAACGTATCTATGCAGACAACTGCGATACTTTAGCACCAATTTTTTCTCCAAATATTTGATACCCAGCTTTTTGCATAGGGTATGGAACATATTCCTTTGCTAATGCACATCATGATCACTTTGTTTCTGCAGCGTGGTCCATTATATGTACTTTTCCTCATAGCTCCCCACGAGATAGTATTGTTTCGCGATGGTGTCTTGGAAAGAATTCCAAGTGGGTATGGCTGAGAACAGAGAGGGTTCTATCTCGTCCTTTTTTTCATAGTAGGTTTCCCACCAATCCTTGACATGGGGGGTAGCTTTGAGGAGTGCAAAAAAATCTTCTCCCGGTCGAAAAAGTCATGAACCGAGAAATATCCTTCTAATAGATTCAATGATCTATGTATGAAATCTGAATCTATTTTAACCTCAAATAGGGGAATGTCAAATTTTACTTGTACCTTAAAGGGATTCATGCCTCCACAGTGGTTGTTGGATGTCGATTCGCCACCGAAGGGAAGTCGTTGAAGGATCTGGGAAAAGTTATCCATCATCACGTTCCTTTGTTTTTCGAGGGCCTCCTCGAGCAATATTTTGATAGGATCTCTTGCTCCCTCATCTTTCTTTTTGTCCCCCATGGGTGGTCAGTGAGGTTTGTGAGGCTGATATTGCAAAGGTTCAACCAGATCGAGCCCTAAATCCTTATACCCCAACCTCATTGGGGACATGCAAAGAAGGACCGAGAAAAAGTAGACCGCTCTAATACCACTGATATAGATTTATGCAAGAACACAAAATAATACACATATAACCATAAGTACAAAAATGTAGTAGAAATAACACTTCATTTCATTAATATCAAAGAACTGAAATTTGCCTACAAACAGAATGGAAATAAACTAGCTAGGGCGTTGGTAGCTTATCTATGAGAAGACATGTGGTGGCTACAGGCCCCTAAACTCTATTAAAATGAGGCCCAAGGGCCTATTTATCATTTAGAAACAATGGGAAACCCTAAACATCCAAAACCCTAACCCTAGGAGATGAAGCGCAAAAACTATGGGCCCCGTTTGGGTAAATTGGTGTTTCAACTTCCCAGGGATGTAACTTTGGCATACGATCTCCGTTTGACGCGCATCATACCTCGTTAGAAAGATCTATCCAATGAATACAACTTCAAGTATGAGAAAAATTAATCCATGGACCCATGTTTCTCTCAGTTTTCCCAGAAAAGTCGTTTACGGCCTCAAAACAGCTTCAGAAGTTCAAGACCTGAAAAACTCCTAAAAATAGTAAGTTGTGCCAAAAATGAAAAACTGAAAGAGACAATAGTGGGGCCCCAAGTGGAAAAGGTGGGTGGCCACCAATATCCACCTGGATCAATTTTATATCTATTTTTTTTTTAAATTAATTTTAGTCAAAAAAATTATTGGAAATATCCTATATTTATTTTAAGTCTAGTTTGGAACATAACAAGTGAGTTCTTATTTTAATCAAAAAAACTATTACAAGGTGAATGAGTATGATTAAGTAGACGAGGCATAATATATACCTCTAGTTTCCTATATAACATTAGAAAAGGAAGAATATGTTCCATAACATTAGTAAAGAAAGCATATGTTCCATCCACGATTCATTATTCCCTAATGGTATCCTATAACCATAATATTGATTCACATAGCATATTCATCACAAGCTATAACACTATTTATGTTTACTGGCACACTCACATCCAAAAATAAATAGAGGTAATGATACTTAGTAACAATGTTGTAGCATCGTATAAAATTATATTTACAAGAATTACATTGGCACATATGACATTGATTTACCATTATGAAGAAATAGTAAACTTGTAGCAATATTCAACATTGAAATAGTAAAATAATCCAACATAGTGCATCAAGCATAAACAAACCAAAGGAAGAACTTATCTAGTTGAAAGTTGAAGGCCAACGTTAACTTAGGTAGAGAAATTTTCCACCCAACCATAGACTCTGTATCACTAATCATTTTTATAATAAGCCACCCTAATTTAAGCTATCTTATCGCTAAGGAAAATTAGAACATTTTTTATGGAAATCATTCTTAGGATAAAAAAATTACCTATCTCATTGTCTCATTGCTATTTTTTTTTCTTGGAACAACACAACTATTTTGATGAAACACATTTCTTTCCTTACATAGAATAAGGAGAATACCTTCCTCATCTACTCAATATTCCCTCAAAATTCTCTAAGCTCGCCCTCTATGTGTGAATAGAGGGTCTAGATAGTATCCATTAACTCCAACAAAATTTACTTAGTTCTTTACATTTTTCATGTTTTAAAGGCTTCCTTGCTTGGTTGTTCAACCCACACTATCATTTACTCCTTAGCTTCCATCCATGGATTCTCCATCACATAGCTTGATATATTTCATGGATCCCTTTCCAACCCTATTTTTTAATCTATCTATATTCTCCCTCTCTAGAATTCACTTATTTTCACATAAATTATCTTTTAACCATTTGAATATCTTCCTTATCTATTTTAAGAATCTATACATATTTATGTAGTTCTCCTCACATGAATTCAAACTTTCCTGTATCATTCCTTGATCACCCTCCTAGTAGGAACCAATACCTCTACAACTGCTTTCATGGATGATAGCATCCACCAAGAGAGAATGAATTTGCCTCTCCCTCTATTTCTTTCTCTCTTATAACTTAATTCTCTTCCATTTGATTTTCCTTCTTTATTATATCTAGCCCCATGCATATCTCTTCAATGTTCTTTGCATGAGTTCATAATGGTCACACACAATTCATGTGAGTACAGAATGGGCTCCACTATTCACCTTAGAACCAAATTGATTATGTAATTTAGGTGAGCATTATATTGGACTATGTTCCTTGTCGTAGTACACGAATGACCAATAATGAATCATTGCTTCTTCCCTACAACTATTAACATACATGCCTCTAAGACTACATCAATCATTGCCTCTCTACAATCAATTTCCTACATCCAATCATGATTTTGTTCACTCTCCATCAATCACATGTGTGGTGGATGTAATGATGAATGAATGAATAAAAAAATATCCCTAGACCCAACACCCCACGAGACCTCATTTTTCCCTTTATTATGGGGACATATTTTTTTTTCGAAGAGAATGTGAGGAAATCTAGGTTTTACCACTTCTCTCACAATTCTCATGATGAAGGTACTTATCCACTTGATTTCATAATTATGTAAGGTGTACATATCGAAAACTAACACATGCATTCAATGTTTTGTAGTTAAGGTTTCTATATTTCTAGTAAGGAACATGGTGATAAAGGAAACAAAGTAAAGTTTGGAAAACTAGAAAACTAAGGATTATTTGGCATGTATAACCCCCTAGTAAGCTCTCACCTTTCACATATCATGCCATAATAACCCCTTTTTATGTGCGCCTACCTCATGTATCTCAATTATTTTATTAAATTCAAGAAAATTTATATTTATATTATTCAAATCACCATGAAATTTTTTCCTCATGGTGTAGATAAAGCATGGTAATTAAAATATCCATGCCAAAAAAAATCAAACATTCAATCATAATTAAGTACAGTTAATCAATGGGATTCAATATTAGGACCTTCTAGCATATCCCCCTTCGAATAACACAATCCTCAATGTTTTCTTCTCATTAAAAACACTTCTTTTCCTCATTCTTTAGTTGTATTTGCAGTTCCATACGATTCAATATCTTGGTATACCATTGTTACACCATTTTTTGGTCATCTAACCTGTTACTATTAGATGGACCAAAGTACACCATGTAAGACCAATTTTACCCTAAGTAAAATTGCTTTCACTATGAAAAATAACTTAGTAAAGCACATTTATTAAGTTTTTTATGGTCTAAACAGGAAACCCCATGAAGAAATATTGAATAAATCCACATTTGTTTGATTTTTCTCAAGGAATAATTAGCTAAACAACAGTTTAATTAATATTCCTGGTCATATTTAACCCAAAACAGGAAAATTAATTAAAATGGTGTCTACATGGACTGGTTCCTTAGATCCCTTTTTCCTGCTATCGGCAAGATGTTGCATCACATTTCCCTCAAATTGAAGAAGCTTCTCTCCAGATTGCCTTAAAATATGACCTGATCTACGCTCAGTCGGGCTATGTTTATACCCTTCTACTTGATCTCCCTAGACCTGGTGGTGCCAACGGACTGGAGACATCCCATGCCGCCGATGGTATCGTTGGAGCTCTTTCTCATCCATATGCTTAGCCTCCCATGGGCTATGGTATTCGTCAGGGAGGGGCCAGCACCTCCAGCACTTTTCCCCCTCCCAGTAGCATGTATCCAAGATACGACATGCCTCCTCCTTTTTCCCAACCTGGTTACCACAATGTTACTCAACCTCCTTATTATCCGTATCTGCAGCCTGGTGATCCATCTTGTCAATAATTAGCACCCCTTCCTCCCTTGTCTTCTCAAACCCTGCAACAATAGACATCGCCCCCTCAGGGGTAGGTGTATGCATAGCAAGGTGCGACTAATCCTCCTACTTCCAAAAACAAGAGGAAAGGCACTCAAAATCAATCTTCCCCCGGACCTAATTCCCAAGGTAATGCTCCTAACACTGCTAACTAGCAACAAGGCACTCAGCCCAAGCAGGACAGGCATGTTCGCACGAATAAGCCTTGTTCATGTTGCCATGTATATGGACATTACACCCACAATTGATCTCTTTTAACACAGATGAGGCAGATGTTGGAGACTCAAGCAGCATCGCAAGGACAACAAGCCTCCCCTTCTATCCCTCCCAATGTTGTGCCTACTCAACCGGCTATGTTTGCTAATCCTTTCCCTTAGCAAGGGTTCATGGCTACCCAACCACTTGAAGGTCAGGCGGCCAGTCAACATCCTCCATCTAGTACCTCTGATTACCATATTCTCATGATGAACTCTGACCAACCTATGATCATTGACCTCAACCTTCAGACTTGGTCCCGACAGTACAACACGTCTCCCACTACGTCTACCCCCGAGCCCCCTTCTTTAGGTTCCACAGAGCCTCTTTCGACAACCAATGGTCCTTTACAGATATCTCATGTTAGAAAATTAAATATTACAGAGCAATGAAACACATAAAATATACAGAAAACTCAAGCACACAAAACATATAAAACTAGAGAGACACAGATATATGTGGTTCACCCAGTTTACTGGCTGTTCGGGGTGGACGTAGCCCAAATTGGGTGAACCATGTATATCTGTGTCTCTCTGGTTTTATGTGTTTCATGTGCTTGTGTTTTCCGCATATTTTATGTGTTTCATTTCTCTGTAATATTTAATTTTCTAACAACTAGTATAAGAGATGAAGATATATTTGGCTGACAAACTCGCAGGAAAGAAGGGTTCCTGGTTCAAGTGGGAGCAATGGTGGAAGATGGTAAATTTATGGTCGAGAAATTTAACGTCCAAAACTTCTCGCTGTGGAAGATGCAGATTGAATATTATCTATATTATAAATATTTGTACTTACCATTGAGTGGCGAAACAAAGGAGCCGATGACTA
Organism: Pinus albicaulis; assembly: GCA_034641835.2. Classification (NCBI taxonomy): domain Eukaryota; kingdom Viridiplantae; phylum Streptophyta; class Pinopsida; order Pinales; family Pinaceae; genus Pinus; species Pinus albicaulis. The sequence continues at coordinate 100,258 of JAXQQM020086468.1, read as the reverse complement.
TGATAGACGTAGAATGGGATATCCTTGATAGAAAGGCACTTGGAATAGTACGGTTGTTCCTCGCAGTGTCGGTAGCCTTCAATATTTTGAAGGAAACAACAACAGAAGGTTTGATTAAGGCATTGGAAAAATTATATGAAAAACCCTCGACCTCAAACAAGGTATTTCTTATGGAACATTTATTTAATATGAAAATTCTGAAGAAATCTTTCGGTAATAATCACATTATCATGAATAAAGTCGACGCGTTTCGAACCAACCAGTGTGGTTCATCATCAGGACTGATCTGTTGCAGACCATTTAAATGATTTTAATACAGTTACTAGTCAGTTAAGTTTTGTAGGGGTAAAATTTGATGATGAAGTTAGAGCTCTGTTATTTTTGTGCTCATTACCAGAAAGCTGGAATGGTTTAGTTATGGTCATTAGTAACTTTGTCTTTGTATCTAGTACTTTAAAGTTTAATGATGTTGTTGGTGCTATCCTTAGCGAGGAAATGCGACGGAAAAGCTTCAGTGAGACATCGGGTAATGCTTTGAGTGTAGATTCTAGGTGAAGAAGAATGGAAAGAGGAAAGAGCTCAGGATATCACAGTAAATCAAGGAAAGGTACATCCAAGTCTAGATCGGGGATAGTGTGCTAGAAATGCGGAAAGAAAGGACACCTAAAGAAGGACTGTAGATCTTGGAAGGGAAAAGAAGGAGACACACAACAAGAAAACAATCATGAAGAAAATGTGACAGGTGATGTGTTACAAGATGCTTTGATTCTTTCTTTCAAAAATGTTACTGATTCTTGGGTTGTAGATTCAGGGGTTTCATTCCATGCCACACCTGATAAGAAATATTTTCATGACTATGCTCAAGGATATTTTGGACAAGTTCGTTTGGGTGATGATAAACCCTGTAAAATTGTTGGAATGGGTAAAGTTCTTGTAAAACAACAGAATGGAAACCAATGGCTACTAAAGGAGGTAAGGCATGTTCCAGATCTGAAGAAAAATTCGATTTCAACAGGGCAGTTAGGCAGTGAAGTTTGTGTGACAACTTTCTCAAATAAAATTTGGAAGGTCACCAAAGGAGCCCTGGTAATAGCAAAAGGCGAAAAGGTTGGTACATTGTATTTATGCAATGGTATTTCAAAATATGTTAATGCTTTAACTTCCAAAGGAGCAGATGAAGCATTATGGCATCATAGGCTCGGACACATGAGTGAGAAGGGGATGAAGATTCTTCACTCAAGAAATTTGTTGCCGGGTTTGAAGAATGTTGATTTGGATTTCTGTGATAATTTCATTTATGGAAAATAGAAGAGAGTCAAATTTCTCAGAGTTGGGAAAGAAAAGAAGAGCGAAAAATTAGAGCTTGTGCATACAGATGTATGGGGACCTTCTCAGGTATCATCTCTTTGTGGCTCTCGTTATTATGTTACTTTTATTGATGATGCAGTTAGAAAAACTTGGATTTATTGTATTCAGAATAAATATTTTTTATTTGATACTTTCAAGAAATGGAAAGCTTTGGTTGAGATTGAGATGGGAAGGAAGTTGAAGTGTCTTAGATCAGAAAATGGAGGTGAATATTGCAGTAAATAGTTTGATAGGTATTTTTCAGAGCTTGGAATTCGCAGAGAGAAGATAGTTCCAAGAACACCACAAGAAAATGGTGTGTCAGAAAGGATGAACTTAACAATCATGGAGCGTGCAAGGTGCATGATATTTCATGCAGGATTTCCTTGACAATTTTGGGCAGATGTTGTAGATACAGTTTTTTATCTAATAAACAAAGGGCCCTCAAGTTCCTTGGATGGTGGTATTCCAAAGGAAGCATGGACATGTAAAAAGGTAAACTTCTCTTTTTTAAAGCCTTTTGGTTGTGAGGCCTTTGTCCATATTAATAAAGAAAATAGAACCAAGCTTGAGGCAAAATCAAAGAAATGTACCTTTATTAGATATGGTGTTAATGATTTTGGTTATCGCTTATATGATTATGAAAAACAAAAAATCATTAGGAGCAGAGATGTAATATTCAATGAAAAGGTATTGTATAAGAATTAGTTGCAGGAAAAAAAAAAAGGAAAAAGAAAACAAATAATACACAGTTCTTGATGAGATCATAGAAAAGGTAAAGGTGCCTGAAAATAATAATAATCAAGAGCAACAACAACAACAACCACCACAACAGCAACAGGCACCTCAAACACTTGAAAGTGGTGTTAGAAGATCTACTGGGATAAGTAGACCCCCTGAACGATACTGTCCTTCATTATAATATTTATTGTTGACTGATTCTGGTGAACTTGAATGTTATGAAGAAGCAATGCAGGTTGAAAGCAGGAAGATGTGGGAGCTAGCCATGGAAGAAGGGATGGACTCCTTAATGCATAACCAGACTTGGGACTTAGTCAGGTTGCCTGTAGGTAAAACTACATTGCAGAATAAATGGGTTTACAGGTTGAAGGAAGAAGATGGAGGAAAACAAAGGTACAAAGCTAGACTTGTGGTGAAGGGGTTTGCACAGAAAAAAGGTATTGATTTTGATGAAATATTTTCTCCTGTTGTTAAGATGACTTCAATCAAAACTATTTTAAGACTTGTAGCAACAGAAGATTTACATCTTGAACAGTTATATGTAAAGACAACATTTCTCCATGGAGATTTGCAGGAAGAGATCTATATGGAGAAACCAGAAGGATATGAGGTCAAAGGGAAAGAAAAATTATTATGCAGGTTAAAAAATAGCTTGTATGGCTTAAAACAGGCTCCAAGGTCGTGGTATCTAAAATTTGAAAAGTTTATGTCTGAACAAGGTTATACTAGATGTCACTGTGATCATTTTGTTTATCTAGAAAGACAAAATGATGGAAGCTATATTATATTGTTATTGTATGTAGATGACATGCTTGTTACAGGGTCTAACATGTAGGAAATAAATGTGCTCAAAAGAAAATTGGCAAATTCATTTGCAATCAAGGATTTGGGAGCTGCAAAACAAATCCTTGGAATGAGAATAACTAGAGACAGGAAAAATCGCAAATTAACATTGTCTCAGAATGAGTACATACAAAAGGTGTTGAAAAGATTTAATATGCAGAATTCAAAACCAGTTAGTACACCTTTTGCTAGCCATTTCAAACGTAGTAAGGAGATGTACCCTAAGACAAGACACAAGAAGAAATAGACTATATGTCTAAAGTTCCATATGCATCAATAGTTGGAAGCTTAATGTATGCAATGGCCTGCACAAGGCCTGATATGGCACATGATGTGGGAGTTGTAAGCAGGTACATGAACAATCCAGGAAAAGAACATTGGATGGCAGTAAAATGGATTCTCAAATATTTGAGAGGTACCACAAATCAAGCATTATGCTTTGGTGCTTCAAAAATTGCTCTACAGGGATATGTTGATGCAGATATGGCAGGTGACAGAGATAACAGAAGGAGCACTATAGGATATGTATTTACTATAGGTGGAACAACTGTCAGTTGGGTTTCAAAAATCTAGAGAGTTGTTGCACTTTCAACAACACAAGCAGAGTATGTTGCTGCTACAGAGGCTAGTAAGGAAATGATTTGGTTACAAATATTTATGGATTAATTGGGTAAGAATCATGATATGGATGCATTATATAGTGATAGCCAAACTGCCATTCATCTTTCAAAGAACTCAGCATTTCATTCTAGGACTAAACACATACAGCTCAAGTACCATTTCACACGGTCAGTATTGGAAGATGGATGGTTGAAGCTGGAAAAGATACACACTAGCCAGAATCCTGCAGATATGCTAAAAAAAATTTTAACCACGGAAAAACTGAGGATATACTTAGTTCCAATTGGTCTTCAAGGATGACGATGAAGATGAGAAACAGCCAGGTCCAAAGAGGAGTCATTGTCCAGCAAATGAAGCAGCGGTGGAGTTGCTACAATCAATCTCGAAGTGGGAGATTGTTGGGTGTGGAGCATGATTATCTTGTTTATTTTGTATCACAGCGTTGGAACCCTGTACCTTAATGGGGGCGGCAACGCTGCTCGTAATTAAATGCTACCTGGGAGGTCCAGGGGGCGGCTGTGACTTTATGGAGCCCCCTCCCCCTGGCGGGGGGTTTCGAGGGCAATGCCCCTAAAGCTAAAAACAGATGTAAAATTGCCTTGTAAAAGTATAGTAATTTCTAGTCAATCTAGGCCGTTCATTAGGCAGATGATATAATGGTAGAAGTTATGTTTAGTTTAGGGTTTTTTGCCCTAGAAGGAAACCCCTTGCTTGTATGAGGGTATTGTATTATGGCTGTGTATTGTATGTGTATTCTCGAAGCGAGAAACAGATAGGCAGACTGTGAGAGAGAACATAGGATATTATAACAGATCTGCTGTAGGTTGTGTCTCTTCATTTTGCTGGATAATAGAAAGGAAGGACTGGATGTTCGGGGTGGACGTAGCCCAAACTGGGTGAACCACATATATCTGTGTCTCTCTGGTTTTATGTGTTTTGTGTGCTTGTGTTTTCTACATATTTTATGTGTTTCATTGCTCTGTAATATTTAATTTTCTAACACCTCAGCCTAAGGAAAATGTTCATACCAAGATCCCTAAGGGACCATTACGCTGAAATGTTGCTTCTAGAAAATTTTACCATTCATATAGTATAGTAGATGATTTGGCACAATCTCCTGCTGCCATCTCAACACTGGAACTCCTCCAGTCGTGCCCTTCACAATGAAAAGCTCTACTATCTGCCATGGGCGTTGTATATCCTTTAGATGATCTTTTGATTTTCTTTGATGTTAACCAGTTAGAACATCCTCCCCTTCCTGCTTTCGTCGCCTTCCAAATCCTCATCAAGTTCCAGAATGCCAATGTCGCCCCTTGTATCATTGCTGAGGGAGCATCCACTTGTGTGAGGTCCACTTTGGTTTGGAAGCAACTTGTATCACCTGAGTTGGACCCTTCCACTATCACCCTTTGAGCGTGGGATGGCCACTTCTCCAATCCCATTGGCACATTCTGCATTTGTCCTATTACTCTTGCGGCCAAGACTATTTGCATTGACGTAGAAGTCATTGATGCCCCCTTAGATTACAACATTCTATTGGGTCATAGCTACACTTATGTGATGTTTGCTTTCCCATCTATGGTTCACCGCAAGATGTCCTTTCCTCATAATGGAAAGATAGTCACCATTGACTAGTTGACATATTACGAGCTGAAGTCTCAGACCTCCCCTGAGTCCATCATCTCTTCGGTGGCCAATAAGAAAACCATCAAACCTTTGGCCAGTGTCTCACCCGGAGTCTACAAAGACTCCTCTTCACTTGGTTCATTCCCTGGTCTTCCTCCTCCTATCTCTGATCCCAACTAAATGAATGTTTGCATGGTGTAATCGTCTCAGGCTTCCCTTATGCAACCCCCTTCGGCTAGTCAGCAGCCCCGCCCTCTACAACCTGCTCGTAGCACTTCAACTTAGCCTTTTGGACCCCCCCCCCTGGTGCTTCACCAACAGTTGGTATCCATGAGCCTCTATACCCTTCTGGAACAATTCCTCCAGACCTTAACCATCTCGGAGTTGTACCTCCTGGCCATTACCCCTCCAATCAGATACCGTTCCTCGCTCCTCCCCGGGAGTGTTCTCGGTACCTATGATGGCCACCCTATCCCTTCCTAACCTGACCTTGGGGATTATTATCTGGTAAATCGATCCCCGAGCCTCTACCCCACCTATTCAACCCAAACCTTATCTTGCTTTGACCCCAGTTCAACCAGTCCCCATGACCCCTCCCTATGTTATTGTGCCTCAGCTAGCTCAACAGGAACCTCCTCCTGTTGCGACAGCTTTGGGTAAAGGGAGAAAATATTGCAAGAAGGCATCTAAAGACAAGGTTGCCCCGACAAACCATGCTCCTCTGCAGCCTCAAAAGCATACACCTCCATGTGCTTTGTGTGATATTGTCGGTCATGCCACCCATAACTATCCTGAATTGCCTCGTCTCAAGCCCATGGTTAATGTCGCGTTCCCTGAGTCTATGGTCTCGGAGACCTATGTTCCTTCCTCAAATGTAGCTAAAAACCACAAGACTATTCACACCAACCACCCTTGTGCTTTTTGTGATCTCCATGGCCGTTATACCCACCTTTTTCCCCGCCTTGAGGACATCGACACCTCTCTAGCGACAGTTCTCCAATTCGAGGCCAAGCGCAATGAGTCCACGACTCCCTTATTTGCACATTTTGCTTCAGCAGAACCAGAGGACATATCAACTCCCATTTGAATTCCCCCTCCAAATGTTGAAATGATAGAGTCTTCGGCCACTATCCACTACATGTCATCATCTATGAGATCGAAAGTGGAAGACCCCCGTGGGACTTCCCCTTCTGTTTTGCCTGACCTCCCTTTAGCGATCACCTTGGGCTAAATATCAGTGGATCCTTCATCTACTTGTTTTCCTGTCACCGCTTGTAATGATGTGTATGTGAACTTCTCTTCTCATGATGATGAGTCAGATAGCTTCGCCGCGTCAGGTGGTCTTTCTTCCACCAGTCACCTCATCTTCGATTACGATGACGAAATTATGGAAGTATTCACCACCCCTAACTTTATCTACCCCCCTTACATCAAACCCATGCTTTCAAACCACATACACCTTGTGGCCATTACATTGACAACCAATTTTTGGGTAAGGGGGCACCCATATTTGAGAGACTAGGAGAAGAAATTCTCCACGACTCTCCTAGTGTATCTGGTCGTGTTGACTCTAGTATCCTTATTCTTCCCCATTTAGAAGAAACTCTAGAGTCCCATATCACTTCAGATCACTCTAGGGATGATACCCCTCATTATTCCTTCATCTTACATCAGCAACCCAATCCTCTAGACATTGTTGTTGACCAACCTGTGGGTTTTCTAGGAGAGCACCAGTTCATTATCTCCAAATCCAGTCTTTGGGATAGTGACACCATGTATGCCAATCTAGAAACTTAATCCGTTTGCTTCATATATGCAACACCAAAAGAGATGGGTAATCCTCCATTCCCTTTCTTGAACTGCATAACCATAACGAAAACAAATGGCGCACCACATCATAAAGATGTGTTTTGATTCCCCTTTTCTAAATACATTTTAGCATGACCATAACATGCTTAGGGGCACCTACACCCCTCAACCATAAAATCCCAGCTCTCATCCAAAAATAACATTGAAACCCCCTTTCTTTGACAGGTCACACTTTTCAGGTAATTTCCTGGGACAAGTCACAGTTTTCTGCCTAGTACCTACTACCTAGGTCACAAAACAAACCCCAAAAAGTGTGACCTGGCCTGTTCATGAGCTCTGGGTGCCTAAACTAAAATTTTGATCCACTAAAATGAAATATTAGGGTTAGGCCTCCTACTTGCAACTGATAGATCTCGATTCCAACGGTTGGTTTGTCTGCTATGATCGCCACAAGATTTAGGGCCTTCTCTCCTCTCTACATTCACGACAGCTACACTTGCATAGCTCAACAATCCCCATTTAGCATTACTATTGTTGTTATTGCCTCCAACAGTTGTTCTCTTTGGCTTATCATTTTTCTTGCATGTTGGTAGAGGAAGCCCACATAAGCATTCATTATTGTCAAAAGATGTTACACTGAAAGTGGAAAATTGTATCCCTGTTGGAATTGAGCCACAAAGGTTGTTATATGAAACATCGAAAGAAGCCAACATTGATAATCTAGAGAGAAATTTAGGAATAAGTCCACTCAATTTGTTTTTTTGACAAGTCTAATTTCTCCAAAGAAGGTATCTCACTGAGAGATGCAGGAATATGCCCTTCCAATTGATTTCTTGATAAATTTAGTAGTCTTAAGCTACTCATGCTTCCTATATTTGTAGGGATTTCTCCTATAAGATTATTACAAGAAAAATCAAATATAGTGTTTGCAGGCAATAGATATGACACATTATACTCAATTCCTTTGATGTCAATAATAATTTCCAAATCTAATTCTTCATTATTTGACACATTTTCAAATCCAATGAGCCTCTCAAGATGTGTTGGTATCCTTCCATTGAATTTGTTTTTGTATAAATCCAACACATGCAACTTGGTAAGATTTGTGATGTGTTGAGGAATATAACCACGCAAATTATTATAACCAAGGATTATAGCTTCCCAATCTGGAAAAGATGTGAAGTACTGAAGAAGGTCCCCTGTTAATCCATTTTTCCTTAAATCCAAGAGCCAAGGTCGTGTACAATTAGCCAAAGATGCAGGCAATGTCCCATTAATGTTATTAGAGTGGGCAGAGAATATTTCCATTTGAGTACAATTGTCAATGCCATTAGGAATCAGTCCATCCAAGTTGTTTTTGATAAATCTAATGTGTCTAACAAAATCAAACCATAAATACTCTCAGGTATACTCCCTGAGATATTGTTATTATATATGGTTAGTGTAAAGAGAGAGCCTAAATGGCCTATGCTATATGGAATATGTCCAATTAACTTGTTTGAATGCAAGGTTAAGTATTCCAACAAATGAAGCTTTCTTATGGCTCTTGGAATTGTGCCTTTCAAATTGTTGTTTGAGAGGTAAAGGAATTGAAGGTTCTTGAAAGTGGTAATGGTTTCAGGAATGCTACCAGTAAGTGTATTTTTATTAAGATTTAGTTCATTCAAATAACTCAAATTATTAATAGTTATAGGAATAATACCATTTAATATATTATTACTCAGATCTAGGGAATACAATTGACTCAAGTGGGTAAGAACTATAGGAATGCCACCACTAAGCATGTTTGAAGAAAGGTCTAACATTTCTAATTGAGTCAAGTTGAGAATAGCTTTAGGTATATTGTTAGTGAGGCTAATAAAATGGATAATTACAGAGTTCAACGTGGTTAGCTTGGCAACGCCTTTATGGATGTCAGTGATTTTATTAGCAGAGAGATCTAAGGATGTCAATTTGGTCAAATTGGCAATGCCTTCAAGGATGTTAGTGATTTTATTGGCAGAGAGATCTAAGGATGCCAATTTGGTCAAATTGGCAATGCCTTCACGGATGTCAGTGACTTTATTGACAGAGAGATATAAGGAGGTCAATTTGGCAATTCCTTCAGGGATGTGAGTGAGTTTATTAGCAAGGAGAGATAAGGAGGTCAATTTGTTCAAATTTTCAATTTCTACAGTGATGTGACTAAGTCCACAATCGTAAAGTGTTAAGTCAGTCAGCGTGGTTAAGTTTCCAATGGCTTTAGTTAGGCTTGTTGTGAGGTTAAGACTAAGATATAGACGAGGGAGGGGAAGCCTAAATATTCCATAAGGAATAGAACTAGAAATATTAAAGCCAGAAATCGAAAGTTGCTTAAGTTTTGTCAAATTACCTAACTGATGTGGTATATTGCCTAAAATTCATTATGGCCTCCTAGAAGCAGTTGCTCTAGTTTCTGCAGCAGGCCCAAGTCGGCTAGAATAGAACCGTTGAGTGCATTGTAACCGAGGACAAGAACTCACAAAGCTTTAAGTTGCCCCAACTCAACTAGAATAAAACCCTTGAGTGCATTCAAGCTGAGGTCAAGTACTTGCAAATATTTAAGCTGGCCCAACTCAACTAGAATAAAAACCTCCATTGAATTACTGCTCAGGTCAAGTACTCGCAAAGCTTTAAGCTGCCCCAACTCAACTGGAATACGACCATTGACCTTATTGTAGCTCAGGTCAAGTAGTAGCAACGCTTTAAGCTGACAAATCTATGGTGGAATTCCTCCTTTCAATTGATAACTTAGTGAAATATTGAGGGCGCGGAGTTTGTGAAATAGGCCCAATATGACTGGAATAGACCCGTTGAGCTCAATCCAGCTGAGGTCAAGTACTTGCAACTATTTAAGATGCCCAATCTCAGGAGGAATTCTTCCCTTTAAGAAATGACCAGAAACATTGAAAGTGTGCAATAAAGACAGATTGCCGAGAGACACAGAAAGGGTACCTTCCAGTTCTTGAGTACCAGTGGGAAATGCATACAAAGAGAGGTCAATGTGGACAACCATTTTGGTGTTTTTCCAACACCAAAAGCACATGTTCTCCAATTTGTGTGTCGTCTAGTTGAAGAGCATGACAAATGGATCCGTTGTAATGGACTTTCTGAATGATAATAGAGCATGGAGGTCCCATTTTTTGTGGGCATCCATTGATGATGAGCCCTCTCCCTGAGCATGAGTATATAGAGATTGGTGATTGATAGAGTGATGCGTACCGAGGAATCCTCGTTGATGGAAAATTTGTTCGACCAACAGTAGGGGATCTCCCCGGTAGAAAGTCCCAATTAGACCTTGAACCGTTTGGAGTAGGGATCCCGTCCGGGGTGTGGGTCCGGCCACCGCTTAAGACGCTTTCCCTTCGGTCTCAAAAGAACCTGATTGAACCTGCGGACACACACTTATTCACATGATACAGAATACATGATTGATGCATTAAACACGAATAAAACACTATGCGTAGCGCAGAGAACAATAAAAACATACGATTGAAGAGATCCAAATAATTTGCCAATGCCTTTGAATATGCTTATGTATTCCACTTATTATAATAGAAATAGTTCTTAATGGAAAGATTCCTCCTTACTTCTGAAAAGATAAAACGAAATGCTAATAGAAAAAGGTATTAACATCCATTTAGAAATCGATAAAACTGAACATCATTAACACAAGCATAGATAAACATGATGCATAAATGATGTTATTGAAAATGCAGTTTCATTAATCATAGGATGTTCTGAAACTGTTCAAGAAATACACACAGTGCTGTCACAAAAAAACACATCATCCGACAAAGGGGTTTTAACAAGTATTCGTATTCATATGCCTAAGAATATGATCTTTCAATACAATGCAATGTAGCTCTTGTGTCTCCAAAAAGAAAAGCCTTTGACAAGTTCCCGAAGGAAGTATTTATAGGGAAAAGCTTGCCCTCTGGGGTTCCTGACTTTTCAGCTTCCCGACGGTTGGGCTTCCTTGCGACCCAGTATTTTTTGCGACCTGCGACCTGAGCCGTTGTTGCGACCTGTGACCTAGTCGCTGGGTCGCTGGGTCGCACCGTCAGTCATTTACCAAGGGGTGCGACTTAGCGACCTGGCAACCTCTGCGACTTGCGACCAGGTAAATGTGCAACCTGCGACCTCTCTGTATCTGCGACCTATGACCTCAGTGAATATGCGACCTGAAGAAATCTGCGACCTACGACTCCAAGAAGATCTGCGGATTTTGTAGCAGTATTCCTCATCTCACATGCTTTGAAAACCGGTCCTCTTGTTTGCTGGGGAAAACCTTGGCTCTTATGTGCAAACATAGTGGTTCCTCCTGTAATAAAATAACACAGGTCACATATCTTCATGATTGAACTAATAATAATACTAAAGGCATTTTAATTGATTTGCAAGAGCTAAAATAATAACATAGACCCCTGTGTGGTCAATTATTGTGCTACTGAGTCATCGGGGAAAATGGCTTGTGCCATGTTGTTGTGGAGCGGGTCTGGAATGCAGACCCAGATGTAAATTTACCACTTTCATATTATTTGCAAACCGTCCCACAAGTATATTTGGAAAACGCTATGGAGATTTGAATCGATCGACGCAGAGATTCTCATTCTTGAGCATGGAAAATTTATTTACTAAATTTTGGTAGCTCCCTTTATGACCAAGATAGCCATCAACGCGCCCAGGAGCCCTCCAAATTATTCTGAAACTTGTTGCTGATCGAGAAGGCGCCGCAACTGGTATAGAGGCAACGTACCTGCCCATCTCGCCCATGCAAGAACAAGCCAGGTACTAACTCACTCTCCTTCTTTATCGCATATCCGTTGATCTAAAAGGGTGCTACTCACCATGCTATTTCTCCACAACATCATTTGGAAAAACTAGCGCAAAGCAAGAGTCGCATGGTCATCATTACCACCAAGTCGCATTTTGTTTGGCTCTATGGATTTGCGACCCAGCGACTCATGGGGTCACGCGACTTCATCTTTGCATGGGTCGTGATCTCAAAAGGGTCGCAAGGTCGCACTTTGTCCTTTTCACACCGACTTGCGACTCAGCGACTTGGACTGTACTTGCGACTCAATGGGGGGTCGCACGGTCGCAACTCTGGGCAGGTCGCATTTTTTCTACTTTGGATGAGTTGCGACTTGGCGATCGGGGGAAAACTACGACCTCACGGGGGGTCGCATAGTCGCAATATTGAGCAGGTCGCATGCTGATCACTTTGGATGAGTTGCGACTCAGTAACCGAGGAAAAATACGACCTATGCCAGTTATACTCAAAGAATTTTCCATCTTTGTGGTGCAGTCGATGAATTGATTCTGGATATCGGCTCACATGCAGCATATGAATCGAGTGCGTGTAGTGAGAGATGGACAGTTGCGACCTCCCTTTGTCGCCTCAATCGTGGAATCGATATTAGCTTCCATAGAATAGCTTCTTTGCTGTCTCCCTAGGGAATCATCGCGAATTGTTATGCCCGTTTGCTTCTCTGTGTAGACTGCACACCTACCATGCATTCGCTGAACATCATCTGCAGTGTCATGAAAGAAAAACGGCCACACAGCCAATATCCAGTGACCTGTCAGAACCCATGATTTCCTGAATGCATAATAGTATGCGTTATCTCAGCGCGTTTGATACGTTGTTTAGATTTCTGGAAGTAACAAATGATATGTTGCTTCAATGGCGCTGAGTGCCACATTTTTTTAAGTAGCCCATGCTATAAGATCGCCATCGAATCTACATTCTCTGATTAAAACAATTTTGCAGCATTTGTATCGCACTTTCCTCCAGCAAGGCCGTAACATATGGCTATGGATCATCATATTTTAAAACTCCGCTCTACTTTGACCACAATAGCACCACGATTATTATAGCAATTGCACCGTAGACTTGTAATAATATTTCGAACCTGTTGACCACCATATATATATCCATTCCAATTTTTTTACCAAAGGTTGAAACTGCGCTACATTTCTTTTGGTTATAACCATTCGATGGTCGCTATAGCATTGCCGTCGTAGGTCTATTATAATGGTTCAATCGAGCGTTTCAATTTTCCTCACGGGTCTGCATACTACGGCAATGGCAAAGCCGGTGCAGCTACATCCATGTGTATGCGTTTTGGACGGAATCATATTGCCATTCTTGCGGTCTCATACACGCTGGATAACAGCAAAGACTACCCGCTTCCACCGAACACTGATTTAGTAACACGGTGTACGTGGTATTATGCTTGCGGATGATGAGATATTGACATGGGTGGATACTAAACCTCATTTATGCATTCTTGGGGAGGTGCTGAACACAACGTTTAGCGTTGGAAACTTTCCTCCGTGAGGTGGCAACGATATTATTTCCCATGTGGCGAAGAGGTATCAACGAGCCGTTCCAGGCGAAAGGCAGGGAACAGCTGGTAAAGGGCGCAGTTGGTGCTGACAAGCACGTGGAACCCGCTCCAAGTTTTAAACCTAAGCTTTTGCTACATTATTATATTCTGTTCCAATGTTTCACTATGGTTGAAAAACTCCACGTTGACATGCATGCATCCATTTGTACGCACCATAGTGAATATAACATGCTGTTATAGCGTTTGGCTCCGAGTTCGACACAAAGCTTTGGGTGACTATACACATAGCTTCACCAAGCGTTTACCATAAATCAAAAGCCCGCCAAGTCATATTTAAGCCAACCTGTAATGCGTTTTTGTATAGTTCTGATCCACGTAAATTTAACCGCGGAAAATATGCTTCAAACATTTACCACAGGTAGGGAATTGCGCTGATGTATTGATATATTCCCGCAATTCTTTGATTAAAACTGCTTGATGGTCATTACAACGCTTGCCATTATTGTTTCACTCCAAACGTTCTACCATGGTTCGAAACTCTATCATCGTGAAGCTTGACCACTATGTCTTTACATTTGGCTTCCTGCCACGCAAATATGACTCCATGCAATGTATGGTTACATGCAACGTGTCTTCATATAGTCTTGCGCCGGGTTTCAACGTAAAGTTGACCGATATATTACTTGCCCCACGTGGAATAGACTGCATCATTAAACTATTTGTGCCATAGTACTTATAACATTGGCTGCCATGTTTGATACATGGGTTTCGACCATAATGTATCTGCTCAATGTTGCTTTACCATCAGTCCAAGCTCCACCCTTTTACATGTTTTGGAACCCACATGGTTTTGCGCTTTGCATTATCACCTTGCGCCCTTTATAATGTTAGCATGAGTTTTGCTCCAAGATAGCTTATGGTTTTAAGCAGGTAGTAGCCGAGCCTAGTTTTAATTTGAATATTTGCTTTACCTCATATCTGAAGGATATTTTGTTTACTTTTGAAAGATGCTAGGCCATAAATACTCTTTTGACAGAGATTTCCTGGTGGTTTTGGAGGCTCTCTTGCATATGCATCAATGTGCCTAGCTACAAAAGGTGTATGCATTTAAACAGGACCCTTTAGGTTCAATCTGACATTCTCCATCTCATATGGTCCCACATACCCAAACTTTATGAATATGAAAGAGTAAAGGAGACTAGGGTTGTAAGACCATTTTATTGTTCCACGTGGTACTCCTTGCAGCATAATTAATTCCACACTGCGTAGCTTAAGATCCATAATGTTGCGTCAAAAGGGTGCGCTCACATGTTTGAAACCTTGTCGTTGGCTTGCCACAGAAACACGTATGCTTTTGCACTGCTGCCCGGCACGAGCACGCCTTGAATGAGATTGCCATTCCGTAGGGAAATCTCCTAAGTCAGATATGCTCATCGAGCTATACTTCAGGCTAGATTCATCGAAGTGGCGAAACATGTTTCTTTGTGTGTGCCCATCGACATTGAGATGGTATGATGCAAGATCTGGACATTTCCAATAGAGCGCTTTAAAGCATCTGGTGCGCACTAGTGAAGAAATATTTTGCATCAGTGACATAGAAGGTTCTCTCTGATCAACATGTATCACACTATTCCCCTTTTAACAGTACTGATCGTTTGCTCTTGCTCCTCCCCTGCTCCGCAGCTTTGACCTCATCGTGCGACCTCAATTTTATTTCCCTTGATGTCGTGACATGACGGAGGAGTTTGTCACCCGTGGGGTCAACCTGCGTGGGATATTACAACATCATAATTACTCTTCAATAATGATAACCACAGATAAAACACATGAAACTAACAAGCTTAAGAGAAGCATTCAAACAATATGCTTAATGACCTACAGCAGGAGGGCTTTTACTCATCAATACACACAAGGTTCTCATTCAAACATATGCATGGCAATCTCATTACACATGGCGCGACTGCGGTAAGAATGTTCGAGCGTATGCTAGATGATCCCTCCCACATATGGCGTGATGCAGTGACAACATCAAGTCATGGTGATGAGACAACTCATGAGGGGTTAGAGATAGGTCGACGGGATGTCGTTGACTGCAGGTCAGGTGAAAGACTTTAACGCCTAGGCGAGCAGAGGGGGAACCCGAAATTTTAAATATACCCAAAATTGTGGGTGGTGTTGTAGTGGCTACAACAAATGGCGAACCACTGGTAGAATCCAGCATTTCTGTCAATATCACCACAATATTCTGAGTCCGGATAATGATGCAAGGGAATATTGAACCAGTTCCGTGGGTACCCTTTGTATTACTTTGGCCCTTTACAGGTATGCCTAATCCTTGTGCCTCAACTAAGTCCCGCTAATCAAAAACACATCAAAGAGAAAGCTCACAGACGCCAGTAGCTTGATGATGATGTGAAGAGCAAGGCACTGGGTTTATTATTCTCAGGATTTTTAAAGTAAGCTTCTAGTGTTGCTCCGCTGCCAGCAGGCCTGGATAGTACCCCGGCAGAGTCACTT
This sequence comes from Pinus albicaulis, assembly GCA_034641835.2. NCBI lineage: Eukaryota > Viridiplantae > Streptophyta > Pinopsida > Pinales > Pinaceae > Pinus > Pinus albicaulis. The sequence continues at coordinate 84,380 of JAXQQM020086468.1, read as the reverse complement.
CAAGAAATCACAAACGTTGCTCCGCTGCCAGCGAGCCTGGTCAGTACCCCGACGGAGTCGTTGCATTACCTCTCTGCGCAGGAAGCCTTTCTCGATCCTTTACCCTTATTTGTTTCATGTGCTTACAACACTTATTTTCATGTGCTCATGGCACTTATTTTCATGTGCTCATGGCACTTATTTTTCATGGTCGGATGAGGGATCCCGACTTATTTTACGGGAAAGAGAGGTTGTTTCTCATGTTACAGAAACTGAAAGATATCCTGATTTGGGTTTTCCCTTGTGCCAAACCTTCACATCCCATTCACCACAATAGGCGAAGCGTGCAGACAAATCATTAAAACATCCAAGACTATGCTGGGCACAAAGTTTAGGCTTACGAGTATGGGCCATTTCAAACTCATTAGGTCTCCCACAATCAACCGGCTCGTATCTCCCAGGCTAAATAATTTTAGACTCATAGGCATCTTGTTGAGAATGCGACTTCAATGGCTTATCCTAAGAGAGCTGCCTCTTGAGATAGCCACCACAACCTCATGCAAACAATGGAGTTACTGCTTCAGCAATCGGGGCAAAACACGACTGCAAGGCGATAGTGTTGTAATGAGGGCCAGTGCAGTGGCATGCGACATGGCGGACACGATGTGAGGAAGAGAGAGTATGACGCAATGTAGAAGGTGAGGCTCAGGATGCAATGTAATGCCATGTGTGAGAACAATCAATCCAGCAGTAAGTGCAAATACAAGCAGTGATTATTCATGCAACAACAAGTAACTGAAAAGGAAATGACAAGAAACTACTTGTAACATGATGATGCCTAAAATATTAATCGTAAACAAAACAACAACACACTTTTAAACTATGAAGTAAAAATTTGGCAAGTAGACCTAATTAACTTTAAACTAAAATAATTTTATTGCAGGTCCTAGCTAGCCTACACCTAAACCCTAGTTTAACCAATGATGCGGTCAGGTTATGTAAAATCAGTTTTCCAATGCAGCCACCGCATTAATTTGCATCCTGCAATGACAACAAGGATCAGGATTAGAGCCAGTATCCAAAAGCGTGCAGTAGCAACAAAACTTACCTGAGGAGCAGGTGCAACGGCAAGACGATCATAGATACTTATCAAAGAACATGCCAGGATATGTGGTGCAGGCTGAATCCCACTCTCGTCTTGATACACAGCAATATGTTCTTGAAACTCAACCTTATTGATAAATGACACAAAATCATTCACGCACGATCCTGGATCTGAGGGGTGATGGGTAAGCCAATTCCTATTTGCAAGCACATTCACTAGATGGGGTTGGTCAAACGAACCAGCATGCTCATTATGGTAGTGAGGATCATCAATTTTATGGAATGGAAACAATAAGCAAGTTCCAGGCGAATTATAGATGCATGTGCATCCAAGTGTAGAAACCCTAGTTCCGAAAACCCTAGTTCGGGGTTGTTCTTGGATTTGGTCAAAGATTTGAGGATCTGAACCCACTTTTAGTGGGGGCTGCAATTCCTTTCCGTTTTGAACAAAATCTAGACCTTCAAGCGGGGGGTTTCCCAACGTCGATTGCTTGGCGAGATAAACAAGCGAATGGGTGTGATCATCAATTGTAGTGATTGGAAATATGTCAGTGGGCTTTGTATCAATTTGGTCAAATGTTTGCGCACTGACAGATTGATAATCCAAAATGTCAGATTCTCCAGATTTTCCAGGATGGGGTGAATTCGACGTGTTTATGTTGGAAGGAGCATGGTATTGGGGAATTGTCATTTCAGAAACGGTCGGCAGAAGCTGAAGCGTTTCGAATTTCTGGTGGGTACTTGAATCTTCGGAACGCGAATCATCAAATTCAGGTGTCTTTGTATGGTCAGCAAAGAGATTTGAGTGACGGTCGTCAACGGTATGATTGAATATGTTTTTAGATAAGGAGTGATCGCTGCAACCATCGGTTTGGTTAAGTTTGGTACCTGGCAAGTTAGGCTCCCTGGGGTTTACCAACTGGGATGGATCAATAACAGGGACATCTTGAAGTTGCCCACATAGGAAATCACTCCCATGGTTGTCTAAAGATTCCGAGTGAGACAGGTCAGATTTAAAAGATTCATCGATTTTAGACTGTGATTGTGAAACACCACCTGCGTGCTTATGATTTTCGCCAATACCAGTATAAGAAAACTCTGAATGTCTAGACAAATTTACTGGTATGGCGGGATCAAGAAACAAACTAGGGAACAATGAACGAAAAGATTGAGTCGCAGGGGCGTTAACCCTACAAGGCTTTTCAACATGTGCATTCAAAGGACACAAAGATCTGGCAGGCCTTGTAAGGGAATCAAACTTATGCGGGGTAGGATTCGATTCATAGTCCGAATGTGAACCAGATTCATAATCCGAATGTGAAACAGATTCATCATCCGAATCTGAATCAGATTCATAATCCAAATATGAACCAGATTCATAATCTGAATGTGACCTAGATTCATAATCCGAATGTGAACCAGATTTAGAACTAAGTCCAGGGAGACATCGAGTGGGCTTGGGGTAGGTTTCATGAGTCAAAAGAGATAATGATCCACTGGGGTGTTCAGATTCATCATGGTACGTGAAAGACTCAAAGGTGGTGCAATAGGCTTTATCCTCCTTCCAGTGTCTATCCTTGCTCAAGACTTCCAAGGTCACAACTCCACTCTCAGACAACTCGGGAGGAGAGGTAAGAATACCACCAAAAGCAACACTCTCCTTGGAGGCGAGACTCACATCTTTGAACTACTCACCTAAAGATTTCCAATCAACATCCCTCTCAGGGAACTCAAAACAATAATGAATGAATATGATAAAGAACTCACCTAGAGATTCCTGAGGTTCCATTCTAATGTCATGTAACTTTATTACAACATTATGAAGATTGTACCTGTGGAAAGCTTGTTGTAATTTATGGGCGAGTTGTTCAAACGAATGGATGGAAGCTCTCGGCAATGTGAGGCACCATTGCTTAACACGACCTCCGAGAGTGAGGAAGAAAAGCAAACAAATCAAACCCTCATCGTCAATTTCATAGCACTCACGAAAATCAAAAAACTCTGAAAAGTGTTGGGTTATGGACACCCCATTTTCACCATCAAATTTTAACTGGGACAAGTGATACATAAGTTCATCGGAGATGTAGTATACAGGCTCATAAAACTCCGACAAACATCTCGGGAGAATGATTTGGGAACGAGCCATTACAGATATGAGATTAACTGCAGGCTCTAAGGGCTCAGCTTGTCATCTGCCCCCCCCCTTCTGGTTAACCATATGGTCGGAGTTCAGGCCCTCCTTCTAGCGCCAAATCTATTGACGGGAAAATTTTTCCGGCCAACAGTAGGGGATCTCCCTGGTAGAAAGTCCCAATTATACCTTAAACCGTTTGGAGTAGGGATCCCGTCCGGGGTGTGGGTCCGGCTACCGCTTAAGACGCCTTCCCTTCCGGTCTCAAAAGAACCTGATTGAATCTGCGGGCACACACTTATTCATAGGATACAAAATACATGATTGATGCATTGAACATGTCCACAACACTATGCGTAGCGAGAGAATAAATAAAACATATACGCCCGAAGAGATGCAGTTAACGGCACGTCTTTGGGGTTATACTTGCGAGGTATCTGACCACAGAAGAAATAGTTCTTAATGGCAAGATTCCTCTTTACTTCCTGAAAGATAAAATGAAATGCTAATAGACAAAGGTATTAACATCCATTTAGAAAGCGATAAAGACTGAACATCATTAACACAAGCATAGATAAACATGATGCATAAATGATGTTATTGAAAATGCAGTTTCATTAATCATAGGATGTTATGAAACTGTTCAAGAAATACACACAGTGCTGTCACAACAAAACACATCATCCGACAAAGGGGTTTTAACAAGTATTCGTATTCATATGCCTAAGAATATTATCTTTCAATACAATGCAATGTAGCTCTTGAGTCTCCAAAAATAAAAGCCTTTGACAAGTTCCCGAAGGAAGTATTTATAGGGCAAAGCTTGCCCTCTGGGGTTCCTAACTTTTCAGCTTCCCGATGGTTGGGCTTCCTTGCGACCCAGTATTTTTTGCGACCTGCGACCCGAGCCATTGTTGCGACCTGCGACCTAGTCGCTAGGTCGCACCGTCGGTCATTTACCAAGGGGTGCGACTTAGCGACCTGGCGACCTCTGCGACTTGCGACCAGGTAAATGTGCAACCTGCGACCTCTCTGTATCTGCGACCTGCGACCTCAGCGAATATGTGACCTGAAGAAATCTGCGACCTGCGACTCCAAGTAGATCTGCGGATTTTGTAGCAGTATTCCTCATCTCACATGCTTTGAAAACCGGTCCTCTTGTTCGCTGGGGAAAACCTTGGCTCTTATGTGCAAACAGAGTGGTTCCTCTATAATAAAATAACACAGGTCACATATCTTCATGATTGAACTAATAATAATACTAAAGGCATTTTAATTGATTTGCAAGAGCTAAAATAATAACATAGACCCCTGTGTGGTCAAGTATTGTGCTACTGAGTCATCGGGGAAAATGGCTTGTGCCATGTTGTTGTGGAGCGGGTCTGGAATGCAGACCCAGATGTAAATTTACCACTTTCATATTATCTGCAAACTGTCCCACAAGTATATTTTGAAAATGCTATGGAGATTTTAACCGATCGACGCGGAGATTCTCATTCTTGAGCATGGCAAATTTATTTACTAAATTTTGGTAGCTCCCTTTATGACCAAGATAGCCATTAACGCGCCCAGGAGCCCTCCAGCTATTCTTGTAAACTTGTTGCTGATTGAGAAGGCCCTGCAACTGGCATAGAGGCAACGTACTCAAGCCCATCTCGTCCATGCAAGAACAGTTTGTGTACTAACTCACTCCTCCTCTTCTTGTCGCATGTCTGTGATCTAAAAGGGTGCTACTCACCATGCTACTTCTCCACAACATCATTTGGAAAAACTAGCACAAAGCAGGAGTCGCATGGTCATCATTACCACCAAGTCGAATTTTTTTTTGCTCCATGGATTTGCGACCTGGCGACTCATAGGGTCGCGCGACTTCATCTTTGCGTGGGTCGCAATCTCAAAAGGGTCACAGGTCGCACTTCATCTTTTCCACATCGACTTGCGACTCAGCAACTTGGACTGCAGCTGCGACTCAATGGGGGGTCGCACGGTCACAACTCTGGGCAGGTCGCATTTTGTCCACTTTGGATGAGTTGCGACTTTTCGATCGGGGGAAAACTGCGACCTCATGGGGGTCGCATAGTCACAATATTGAGCAGGTCGCATGCTGATCACTTTGGATGAGTTGCGACTCAGTGACCGAGGAAAACTACAACCTCTGCCAGTTATACTCAAAGAATTTTCCATCTTTGTGGTGCAGTCGATGAATTGATTCTGGATATCGGCTCACATGCAACATATGAATCGAGTGCGTGCAGTGAGAGACGGACAGTTGCGACCTCCCTTTGTCGCCTCAATCGTGGAATCGATATCAGCTTCCATAGAAAAGCTTCTTTGCTGTCTCCCTAGGGAATCATCGCGAATTTTTATGCCCGTTTGCTTCTCTGTGTAGACTGCACACCTACCATGCATTCGCTGAACATCATCTGCAGTGTCATGAAAGAAAAACTGCCACACAGCCAATATCCAGTGACCTGTCAGAACCCATGATTTCCTAAATGCATAATAGTATGCGTTATCTCAGCACGTTTGATATTTTGTTTAGATTTCTGGAAGTAATAAATGATATGTTGCTTCAATGGCGCTGAGTGCCACGTTTTTTAAGTAGCCCATGCTATAAGATCGCCATCGAATCTACATTCTCTAATTAAAATGATTTTGCAACATTTGTATCGCACTTTCCTCCAGCAAGGCCATAACATATGGCTATGGATCATCATATTTTAACTCTCCTCTCTACTTTGACCACAATAGCACCACGATTATTATAGCGATTGCGCCGTAGACTTGTAATAATATTTCGAACCTATTGACCACCATATATATATCCATTCCAATTGTTTTACCAAAGGTTGAAAACTGCACTGCATTTATTTTGGCTATAACCATTCGATGGTCGTTATAGCATCGTCGTCGTAGGTCTATTATAATGGTTCAATCGAGCGTTTCAATTTTCCTCACGGGTCTGCATACTACGGCAATGACAAAGCCGGTGTAGCTACATCCATGTGTATGCGTTTTGGACGGAATCATATTGCCATTCTTGTGGTCTCATACATGCTGGATAACAGCAAAGACTGCCCGCTTCCACCAAACATTGATTTAGTAACATGGTGTACATGGTATTATGTTTGCGGATGATGAGATATTGACATGGGTGGATACTAAACTTCATTTACACATTCTTGGGGAGGTGCTGAATGCAACGTTTAGCATTGGAAACTTTCCTCCGTGAGGTGGCAACGATATTCTTTCCCATGTGGCGAAGAGGTATCAACGAGCCGTTCCAGGCGAAAGGCAGGGAACAGCTGGTACAGGGCGCAGTTGGTGCTAACAAGCACGTGGAACCCGCTCCAAGTTTTAAACCTAAGCTTTTTCCACATTATTATATTCCGTTCCAATGTTTCACTATGGTTGAAAAACTCCACGTTGACATGCATGCATCCATTTGTACGCACCATTGTGAATATAACATGCTATTATAGCGTTTGGCTCCGAGTTCGACGCAAAAATTTGGGTGACTATACACATAGCTTCACCAAGCATTTACCATAAATCAAAAGCCCGCCAAGACATATTTAAACCAACCTGTAATGCGTTTTTGTATAGTTCTGATCCACGTAAATTTAACCGTGGAAAATATGCTTCAAACATTTACCACAGGCAGGGAATTGCACTGATGTATTGATATATTCCCGCAATTCTTTGATTAAAACTGCTCGATGGTCGTTACAACGCTTGCCATTATTGTTTCACTCCAAACGTTCTACCGTGGTTCGAAACTCTATCACCGTAAATTTTGACCACTATGTCTTTACATTTGGCTTCATGCCACGCAAATATGACTCCATGCAACGTGTCTTCATATAGTCTTGCGCCGAGTTTCAACCTAAAGTTGACTGATATATTACTTGCCCCACGTGGAATAGACTGCATCATTAAACTATTTGTGCCATAGTAATTATAACATTGGCTGCCATGTTTGATACATGGGTTTTGACCATAATGTATCTGCTCAACGTTGCTTTACCATCAGTCCAAACCCCACCCTTTCACATGTTTTGGAACCCACATGGTTTTGCGCTTTGCATTATCACCTTGCGCCCTTTATAATGTTAGCATGAGTTTTGCTCCAAGATAGCTTATGGTTTTAAACCGATGTGCTTCGAGCCTAGTTTTAATTTGAATATTTGCTTTACCTCATAATACGAAGGATGTTTGTTTTGAAAGATGCTTCAAACCACATTAATGCCTCTTTTGATATGAACCCTTTCTACCTGGTGGTTTTGGAGGCTCTCTTTGCATATGCATCAATGCGCCTAGCTACAAAAGGTGTATGCATTTAAACAGGACCCTTTAGGTTCAATCTGACATTCTCCATCTCATATGGTCCCACATACCCAAACTTTATGAATATGATAGAGTAAAGGAGACTAGGGTTGTAAGACCATTTTATTGCTCCACGTGGTACTCCTTGCAGCGTAATTAATTCCACACTACGTGACTTAAGATCCATAATGTTGCTTCAAAAGGGTGCGCTCACATGTTTGAAACCTTGTCATTGGCTTGCCACAGAAACACGTATGCTTTTGCACTGCTGCTCGGCACGAGCACGCCTTGAATGAGATTGTCATTCCGTAGGGAAATATCCTAATTCGGATATGCTCACCGGGCTATACTTCAGGCTAGATTCATCGAAGTGGCGAAACATGTTTCTTTGTGTGCGCCCATCGACATTGAGATGGTATGATGCAAGATCTGGACATTTCCAATAGAGCGCTTTAAAGCATCTGGTGCGCACTAGTGAAGAAATCTTTTGCATAAGTGACATAGAAGGTTCTCTCTGATCAACATGTATCACACTATTCCCCTTTTAACAGTACTGATCGTTTGCTCCTGCTCCTCCCCTGCTCCGCAGCTTTGACCTCGTCGTTGAGCCCAATTTTATTTCCCTTGATGTCGTGACATGACAGAGGAGTTTGTCACCTGTGGGGTCAAACTGCGTGGGATATTACAACATCATAATTACTCTTCAATAATGATAACCACAGATAAAACACATGAAACTAACAAGCTTAAGAGAAGCATTCAAACAATATGCTTAATGACCTACAGCAGGAGGGCTTTTACTCGTCAATACACACAAGGTTCTCATTCAAACATATGCATGGCAATCTCATTACACATGGCGCGACTGTGGTAAGAATGTTCGAGCGTACGCTAGATGATCCCTCCCACATATGGCGTGATGCAGCGACAACATCAAGTCATGGTGATGAGACAACTCGTGAGGGGTTAGAGATAGGTCGACGGGATGTTGTTGACTGCAGGTCAGGTGAAAGACTTTAACGCCTAGGCGAGCAGAGGGGGAACTTGAAATTTTAAATATACCCAAAATTTTGGGTGGTGTTGTAGCGGCTACAACACATCCATAATGCAGGGAATCAATAATTTGAGAGAGGCAACGATGCACAAAAGCGATAACTTGAGGAAGGGATGCACAGAAGCGATGCACAGGAGCTCCATTTCCCCCTTCCCAATTACCGAGGGCTATGAGTACTTGTGTGCTTCTCTCTATCTACACACACATATTTATAGAGAAGAGAGATTTTTTGGGGAGGATTTGGTGGGAGGCCTATGGAAATTGTTAGATGAATTTATTGAGACGGATATGTGTGGTAATTACTAATAGTTCACCCATACATCAATACCCCTTTGATGTTTCACCAGAAGTAAAAATTTAAAAAAAATTCTCCTATCAGTGGTGGTGTAACTTATAATAAATATACAGTGATTGACATAATTTACGAAGAAACCTCATGTTATTGAAAACATTAAATTTTTTATTATATGAATTTTAAAGGAGTATACAACATTTCTTTATATTTAAAAGATGTTAGGTAGTGTTAAAATTCGTTAGTGTGATTAAACACGAGCAAAACAAAAAGAAAATACTATAAGACTGAAATCTTCATTTTAAGTAAGTATTTATTATTAATGTGTGTTAAATTATGAACTATTTTGATTCTTGAAATCATATATATTTTTAATTAGAAATTTATAATTTCAGCTTATATATCTATATATATATATATATATATATATATATATATATATATATATATATATCTGTGTGTGTGTGTGTGTGTGTGTGTTATTTATAAATTTTAAAAATATATTATTAATAATTTTATTCTAAATATTATATATCATTTAATTAATGGATCAATCTCCGAATCCCGAACAAAAGCCTTTTATTTTTTGAAAGCGTTTTTGGTAAGTTTTTTTACGACCAGACCAACCCTATTCCTCCAATGGGATTAGATTATCTGAGGAGCCTCATCCTCAATTTATTCTAGAGAAACCCACCTTACCTTGTAACTGAACCTTTTTTGCCCTACCTTCTTACTTCTCCAAGGAGGAAACACAGTGAATTTGTGGAGTAATGGATATTATAAGTGAATCAATCATGAGATACTAATTCATGGTTGAATCAAAAGGATTATAAAAATCGTTCCATACCAAAAGATTCTTCATTCATCATATCCAACCTAGGTATTATTATCATACATTCATTCAATCATAAAAAAAAAATGAATATATAAAGTATGCATAAAGTAATTCTTATTCAAATCATTACAAGTCATATATATTAGCATGATTAAATTTGATATTTGGATAGTTTCCTTCAGCATTCATGATGTTACTTGAATGTTTGATGTATCATGGGAACTCACATGATACCTTAATAAACATCTTGACAAGAATCCTATCATCTTTATCTTTTTTCACAAGGTTTTCTATCGTAGGCCACTTCATCATCAATGTTTTCAGCCATCGTTGAGATTTTTTTTTGGAATAAACTATGTGTCAATATTTGAAATGTCCAATGTTTCGAGTGGACCCTCTACCCATCATGAAGGTAAAAAAGAGAAATAAAATATGAGGTGGTTTTAGTAATGAAAATAGAATATAAAGGTAACAGAAAGGAGTTAACCATGAAATAAGAAAATGGGTTCCAAGGAATGGAAAAGATCTTTAAATAATATAAAGAATAAAATATACCTTAGGAGAAATTTGAGGCATAAATTATTAAGAATACAACAAATACAAATATTTATAAACTAATTAAAGGATACAAAAAAAATATTAAAATATGGATTAAAATATTAAATTATTATTTTTTAAATTCAAGGTATTTTGGATTCATCAAAATTGTTTCAACAAGCCATGCGCTTTGCTGAAACAATGTGGAAACAATTTCATGTTTTGGAGAATCCTCTAGAATATGGTGTGATAACAAGATTATGGATTATTTTAGATGCTATCTAATACTTACAAGAAAATATATCATAATATTTCAAATTAGAATATTTGTGTCAAACCATGATTCTGTGATTAGTAGAGGATGAGAGGATGTTTAGTGCACTATCATTTTTGAATTCAAAGTTGAGGAACAAACTTGATAAATATATGGATATATGTCTAAAATTATATGTAACAAAGTATGACATTAACAATTTCCCATATGAAAGAACACTAGCTCTTTGGTGATCATATTGTGATAGAAGGGGCAAAGACAATACAACAAAATTCTATAATAAATTTCATATGGAGTATGATATTTTGGAGGATCAAAATTACAGTTCATGTGGAAAATATTTTGTTCAGAATGAAGAAAATGAGGACCAAATTGAGAAGTGGAAAATTGATATACCACAATATTTTATCTATTCCAATATATATGAAGTCCTAACAAACACTTATTTTGGTATACATGTTCCATAGGTTGTGTAAGAAAAATTGAATGGAATAGTACAAATGAGGTGATTCCTTTTATTTGATTAAATTTGTTGTTCCTCTATTTTTGGTGTAGGTTCTAAATTATTTATCACAACAACATTAATAATACTATATGCCAATTTGACATTGCATTTGAGGTAATAACATGTTCTATACTTTCTATTATTTATTGTAACATTGAAGCCATATTTTCTTGCTGCAATGTTTTTTTAAGGTTGATGTCTTGATAATTAACTATTACTTTATCCCTTTCTTGTATGTGATAGAAAATGAAGCAATAATTTTATGAGGTGAGGATCTATATTTTGACATAGGTAGTGTCCTTGTATTAAAGGATAAATAAGTACTTTAAAAAGGCTTTTACTAACCAAGAATGGTTTCATTTCAATTAGATGAGTTTTTTTTTTGTAGCTCTAATATCTTGGCCACTCTTAATGGTTTGTTTGTTTGTTGCATTTGGATCATTTTTCCAAGTTTGAAAATTATGGGTTTATTTTGGTTTAAAATTATGATCTCTTAAATTCTTCTAGTTTTTATTTGATTTTTAATTGATCCTTTTGTTAAGGAATGATTTGTTTCATCTTATTTGATTGATTTAAGGTGTTCGGTTAAAGTTAAAGACTGTTGTTGAGTAATTTTTTTTTGTCATGTTCATTTGAAAATGATATTGTATTAGGATTAATATATGACTTCACTTATTATCTAGGCATTCAATGTGTTTTCCAGAATTATTATTATTTTCTTTATATATTTTATTATTGAAGGATATGTTTTATTTTATTTAGTTTTTATTTCCTCTCACGTTGTGGTGTCACAAATTAATATTCACCTTTTAGAATCTACTATTTTATTATATATTTTCTTTGAAAATACTTATTATTTGTTAAGAGAGGAAAATGAGCTCTTCTTAGCTACGTGAAGAAAAAAATGGTCTATGCACTAGGATCATGTGTGTTCATCATAGAAGTTGTAGAAATTATACAATATGCAGGTATATCTTGGATTCACTGAATCTAACAGTATGCTAAAGTTAAATAATGAATCGCTTCTATGAATCTTTACAGAATTAAAAACACAATCACCAATTACATAAGCATGAAGAAAGATCAATCACACACAACACAGATAATTTCCTGGGGAAAGATTATAGCTAAAACCCCACTATCTTCTATTGTATATTATATCATGAATCATGAAACAATTACAGAAAAAATCTAATCACAATAGATCTCAGTACATCAACTAATTTTCTCACACTGCCATACAAAAATTGGCAAATCCCTTGGTCAATTTACTGTCTCCAGACAGCCTACCTTCACTGCGCAATCCCTATTGAAAGCAACCCCTGAATTAATGCCTTCTTGCCTGCATTGACTGCGCAAGTATCATGGGCTCATCCAATGTGTGTGTGCTTGCATGTGTGCAAGCGGATAATGTCACAACTGATAGTTTACTTCCCTTTCACCTAGAACTCAATTGGGTCTCCACTGGATCTAACATGCATGTAGCTAATAATAGTAAATATTGAGTTGCATGTGAGATCACTACTTGTGAATAAATTAAAAATTAATTCACTTTCTCACTAGTGTACCTTCAGCTACAACTAGCACAATTGAGTTTAACTCACTTAATTGAGTTAAAATATTTATAGCTTGCACAAATCATGCACCACTGCACTTCCAACTCTGTTACAACTAGAATCACTCAGTTACAACTAAATTCAACCTGCATGTCCCACCAACCAACCTCTTAACTCGAAATTCATGTAGCTAACTGATTTTCCACTTCAGTTAACTATTTTCAAGTTCTCATTGAGAATAGATTATAATTAAATGTCCATCTAAATTAAGCGATAATAAAAATAGACATACACTTAAAAATAGCCCGTGGGCCCCACCCTAGTGTAGGTGCTTAATTTTCACTAGGATCAAAAAAATTTCTTGTTGAATCTCAACACTCCCTCTCAACAAGATAGGGATTATCCTTCACTCTAATCATGTCTCTATGGTATTCGAATTTTCTCCTAGTGAGCACATTCATCATAATATCTACATCCTGATCTTCCGTGGGATTGTACTGAAGCAACATAATTTTCCTCTGCACACAAAATCTGAGATGATGGTACCGTATATATATATGGTTGGACCTATCATGAAACACATGATTAATTGAGAGTTTAATTCAACTATGATTATCACAATGAATCACTTTCGGATCCATCTGAAAACCAAACAAACCAACCAAGATATTTCTCATCCATATAGCCTTACATGCAGCTTGACTCGCTTCCATGTATTCCGCTTCCATTGAACTGAGTGCCATGGATCTATGCTTCCTACTGTACCAAGAAATAGTTGTAGACCCAATACTAAAGATCCCCCCTAATGTGGTCTTTCTATTCGATGGACTGCCAGCCCAATCTACATCCGTGAAGCCATGTAACTTCACTCCATCCGTTATTATGTACCATAAACTGTACTCTGATGTGCCCCTCAGGTATCTCAAGACATGCTTTCCCACCTTCCAAAAGAGCTTGGTAGGCTTAAACATAGCTTGACTTAGCTGGTTAACTGCATAGCAAATGTCTTGTATCATGTTCACTAGATACATTAGCGAACCCACTAACTTTCGATAGACAGTAGCATCCTCTTTCCTCCAGTTTCCTGCACTAGTAAAAAATGGTTAATTAGTTACTAAAAAAATGACTAAAATGTGCATATAAACGACTATGTGTCGATCAGTGACTAATAGTAGCTAATTTACAGTATCTTATAACGCGGCCAACTTTTGGTCGTTTTTAGCTTAGTCATTAATTGGTTATCTCAATTTTTTTGTCTAGTTGTATATTTGGTCATTAATTTAGTTACTGATTTAGTCCTTAATTTAGTCATTGATTTGATCATTAATTTAGTCATTGATTTGGCCCTTAATTTGTTCATTGATTTGGTCATTTATTTAATCATTGGTTTAATCTTTGATTTGGTCATTAATTGTCATAATTAATGACCAAATATACAACAGAATATATTACTATATGATCACCCGATAAAACCAATTAATAACCAAAGAAATATGACCAAAATATTGGTCGTGTTATAAGATACTGTAAATTAGCTACTAATAGTCATATATATGCAAATTTTAGTCATCGTTTGAAACCAATTAATGACTAAAGAAATATGACTAAATTTTAGTCGTGTTATAAGATACTATAAATTAGCTACTAATAGTCGTATATATGCCAAATTTAGTAATCATTTGTAGTCACATTTATCATTTGAAGTAGTCATTTATTTATTATATAAATGACTAATTTAGTATTTTATATTCATTTCATTTACTTTCATTAATAATCATTATAAATGACTAATTTAGTCATATATTCATTTTATTTGTGTTCATCATTAATCAATATAAACTACTATTTTAATAGTTTTAGATTGATTTTATGTGTTCATTATTAATCAACATAAATTAATTAGTATGATTTTGCAAACAAAAAAATAAAAAATAAAATAAAAAAATGTTATACAATTTACATGTTCATCTAATATGAAAACGCAAAGTTACATATGTTAATTACAATACCAAGTAATATCAAGTAAAAGTATAAATAATTCCAACCACATAAATTATATTATATAAAATGTCAAGTATTAAAATATGAGTTTCCAACTTAATATTGGTTGGAGTAAAATTTACAGATAAAATATTGTTCATCACTTCAAAACATTATCATTATCTTGCCAAGGAATTGCAAGTGAATTCACCAACTCTAAAAACTTGACCATCAGTATTTATGTGTATGTCTTCTGCAGGATATTGGCTCTATAGGTACCACTAGACCAGTACGCTTCTCTCCCTTTGTCACTCTAGTGTTATTTTTCCCCTATTTCTTCAATCCTTGCTTATTACAATCAATACTGAGTCCATTTTCTGCAAAAGGAAAACAAAAAAAGATACAATGCAGAGTATAAGACATGAAAGTCGATAAACACTGGAATATAAACTAAAGTAGACTATAAAGGATTTATACGATATATACCTCAACATCAGCAATATTGTTAATTTCATTTTTTCCCATAAAAGAAAGAAACTCAAACAAGTTTTCTTTAGTTGGGAAATAGTGGCCACTATGTGGCCAAATGACCTGTATAAACAAAGAAAATAAAATGTCACAAATAAACACAACATAGCTAGCAATTTCTACTAAGAATGTCTCATGCTCCACTTTTGTAGTTGTATTGTTTCCTCTAGTTATCTCTAAGAAGCAGTGACACTTCAACAATAAAACTAGTTAGTAGAAATCTAATGGGTGGAGCAAAGTATTTCTGACACAAGATTACAACAAGAAACTAAGAAAGAATAAGACAAGACTTTATAAATTGTGATACTAACCGGGAATATAGCTTCAATATAGTAATCTTCAATTATCAATGTACTATTCCAAGGGAAAAGGAATCCAATTCCCATAAGCCAACAAATTATGTATTCCCCTTGTTTTCCCTGTAATTAATTGAGCAAGATTAGCACATGCAATTTTCATTTAGAATCTCTAAACTGATTCTATAAATATTCAAAGAAAACTTAAGGTTACTCATTCATTTTTCTCTGATGCAGACAAAACTAAATATGCTAACTTGTTTTTGAGTTGGAGAGTTGTGTAATTCATCGTGTCCAAAATAATTTTTTATTATCGTGACTGTGTTTTTTTAATGATCAGGCAACGGGCCTATATTTGATCAAAAAACATATTTTTCAGAATATATTCCATTTTTCTAATTCAAAGCTAGATTTCCTTCCAGTTTATGGCGTTCAAACAAACTAGAATCATTTTCCTTTAACAAATCACTGTTGTAATATACTACTAAATATAAAACTACGTAATGAATTTATTAGTGGTGGAATACTAATAAATCACAAATACATGCAACAAATAACACCACTATGTCCTAGACATGCCAAGTCTTTATCCTATCGGTTGGAAATATTACTTCATGAAAAAAACATATTTGACAAAGAGAACTTTTATAAAACTAACCAACGCGAGTGCATCCAACAACAATGACATTTCTATTGGCATGCCCTCAAAATGTGTGGAAGTATCAAACAAGTGTAGTGCACTTCCCTGTAAGGTTAAAGTTTGGTAATGGAATATGTTGTCCCTTAGTCTAATCAGGTTTAACTTGCCTTTGATGACTTAGAGAGAATGGGAATTCAATATAGAAAAATGACAGAAAGCTTTTATTCATCCACACTTACCTAGATCCTAAACAAGAATTGAAGCATTATACAAATCCAAGAATGTCTCACATTCCACCAGGAAACAAAATTTCTAGATTTTGATTGTAACCCTTGAGGCTTTCTCAAATTTGTAAACAAGTAACATCGTAAATATTTGTCCTTAGTTCTCAAACCTTATTCTGTGTGGAGCTTGAGAGAATATGTGCATACACATATCACAATATAGCATGTTGTGGAGTACATTTACATGAAACCAATCATTTAAAATTTTATGTTCTATCAAGATTGATTCATGTGCTAAATTCCTAGTATCTGCATCTTTGTGCAATGGTGTCATTAATAATTTGAATTTTCTTGGCTTGCTAGTATGATCTAATTATTGCTTTTTGAAATATTTTTTTTCACTCATATTTATAAAAATTTTATGTTTATGAATAGTGTATAGATACAATGGATGCTTCAAATAATAAAAGAGGCAATTATTTTTCCATCAATATAATTCAAGTATTTTCATATGGTGTAAATTCAGTAGTTCTATTTGTGGTACTTAGGGTCAACCTAAATGGTTATTTCTCATGCATCAAAAGAGGTACAAAGTGATAATAGGAAGGACTCATGCAAAAAAATTTAATCATACATGTTGAATCTGAAAGTGTTAATGGTGTTGTGCTCAATTTATTATTGGGGTACCTATCAGCTGACAAAGTTTGTACAAATGTTGGAAATGAAAATAAGCTATAAAAAATAACATAACACAACATTTTTGGCACTTGCTTCTTTTTCTTTGCAAATCTGAACATGTCTCGGAGTAATTTATGTTAGCTATGTCCAAATGATGCTAGTTTTTATTTTCCATTTAAATTTCTAATTCAATCCTATGTATCATTATCTAAGAAATTTGGCTCGTTCAGAGGAGATGACAAATGTGTGTGTGCAATAAATTTTAACCATAAAATGGTGTTATCCCGAAATCTCTGAACTCCACTTTCATCGCCCTCATTCCCAATTTGTACTCTCTGGCTTCTTTTGAAAAATTTTAGCCTATTTCCCTCTATAATTGCCTTTATAAAATCATTACAAAAATCATTACCAAAAGACTCAAGCCTATCCTCTCAAATCATATCTCTAAGGAACAATTTGGATTTCTGGAAGGAAGACATATTCATGAAGCCATAGGGGTGGCACAAAAAGTCCTCCGCAATATGAAGAGACATAGATGGAAAGGGTTGATCATCAAAAGTGACCTTTCAAAGGCTTATGAAAAAATCAGTTAGATGTATATTAGACTCCTGCTCACCCATATGGGCTTTCATTATGACTTCATCTGATGGGTGATGGGGTGTATCACTGACATCAGTTTTGTTTCTCTGATAAATGGGGCTGCTTCCTGTTTTTTTAAAAACAAAAGAGGCCTCCGCCAAGGATGTCCCCTCTCCCCCCTTCTCTTTTTTCTGGCAGTCGAAGGCTTAAGCCAACTAATTTTAGAGGCAAAAAGGAAAGGGTACATATGGGGTGTGGAGGTAGCTACAAATATCAGTATCACACACCTACTGTTTGTAGATGATATCCTTCTCTTTAGCAATGGAAGTTGCAGGGACTCCTTCCATCTCAAAGCCTCCCTGGATCTATTTCTAAAAATCCACCAGAATACGCATCAATCATCACAAATCCTCAATCATGGTTACAGGACTTATGGAGGAGGAATCCAGAAATCCCATTGAATCCCTCCCTTTAGTGGTCAGACAATTTTCCGATAGTCTCCAATACCTTGGGTTCCATCTTAAGCCAGATTTTTACCGTATAGCTGATTGGATGTGGATGGTGGCCAAAAATGAAAAAAAAGTTAAGTGTTGGTGTTACAAATGGTTTTCCAAAGCGGGGAGACTCACACTCATAAAATCTGTTCTAATGGTATTCCAGTCTTTTGGGCACTCTTCTCATGGATGTCACAAGGGATCTTGGAGCACATTAGGAAAATCTGTCATAAATTTTTGTGGGCAGGATCCAAAGAGGACCACTCCCTCTCTTGGGTGGCTTGGGAGAAAATAGCCCGACCAAAAGAATGGGGAGGATGGGGTATAAACGAACTATCCTCCTTCTTCAAGTCCCTTGCAGCTAAAATGGGATGGTCACTGCTGAACAAGGACTCCCTTTGGTCCATGGTAATGAGAAGGAAGTACATTGACCCTGGAGACATTTTTGATTGGGTCTGGAACCCTGTCATGTCCACCAAGGGTGGGTCGGCAGTTTGGCGGGCCACCCTTCAAGCCATGGACCTACTTGAAGAAGGTCTGGCCTGGAAGGTTGGGAATGGGCAGTAGATTAGACTGGGGCTAGACCCTTGGGTTGGTTTTAATGGAGCTTTTTCCCTTCTGGAGCCTTGAAAATCTCACTTTGCGAAAAAAGGTCTCTTGTTCCTCGGTCAAGCCGAAAAATCCGAAGCTGCATCCATCTGGTCACGAGGCTGGAAAAATGGGGACGATATCCAGCTTGGCCCAATATGGGAAAAAACTTGAAAGCTATACACTAATGAACTACTTAGAACAAACATATCCATTCGAGATGACCTTGAAACCCTCAGATGGGGCTTTTCGCCTTCAGGCTTGTACTCACCAAAGACTGGGTATTCTCATCTTATGGGGAAGAAAGGCTGGCCGAAGGCCGAATGGTGGCATAAACCCCTCTGGAAGTTGAATAGCCCTGCTAAAGGTTGCCTCTTTAGGAAGAAAGGAGGGGCAGCGAAAATTTTATATGCAAAAAAGACCTACGAATCGATTGTATTTGTTTCTTTTTTGTTCCTAATGTCAAAAGGCATGGGAAGGGATCCAAATTATGGTTGGTTGCACACATCAATGGGTTGGTCCTTTGATTAAGGAGGCCTGGAAGTCTTGGTGGAACGGTTACCGGACTAAAAAAAAAAAATTGGTACCCCTGATTATGGCCTGGGGAATTTGGCTTGCCAGGAACCACGCTATTTTCAGGAATGTAGATAACCCTTTCCACATCATCACTTATAATGGACCAGCCATCTATGCCCTTCTCCTTGAACAAGAAACTCTAACAAAGAAAAGGGTCAATACCCCTGAGAAAATCAAGGGTGATATCCCTTGGGCTTACTTTGATGGAGCATCAGATTTGGCGAACATGTGTAGTGTTGGAATTGTTATTCACCTAAGAAATTCTCAAAGATTGGTAGCCTCTATCAAAATTGTTAGGGCACAAAAAACTATGCTGAGATCAAAGCGTTACACGACCTCTTATGTTGGCTTTCACACCTGCATATTACTTATGTTCAGTTATTTTGGGACTCGCTCAACATCATCAAATGATTTAACAAGGAATTTTTTTTTTTAAATTATGCTTTACGACCTATCCTTGAAGAATGATGGTTATCAAAGGACTATTTTACTCACATTGATTTATGTCATATTTACACGGAAAGGAATTCCGTTGTAGACCTCTTTTCTAAGGAGGGTTTATAGCAAGATTTGAGAAGCTGGAGGACACGAGAAATAGGGTCAGAAGGCTCTGTGGATTCGGACCATTCTCCATTTTCTTGAGTGATCTTCAGTTTTTTTTTTCTATATATGTTAATGTACTTTCGGAAATTCTCACTTTCTATTGCTAAAAATTATAATATGTATGTACCACAAAACTTGGTTGAGGATTAGATCCTTTGTTGCTCCTCTTTATAAATTTTTATATTGGTTGTCCATTCCTGTTTTGGTTGTTTTTCCTCTTAATAGGAGGCTCGGGAACCTAGGTTACTGTGTTGCTCGTATCAGGATCGATATTTCTGTTTTGGGTTGTTTTCCTCCAAAGAGGAGGCCCAGAAAATGCTTTTAATTTGTTTTTGGTTTCTACACTAGGCTGATGAAAAGTACGATGTTTTTCCCTTGAACAAGGGAATATTCCGAACATTCACATACTTTTTTGGGATGGGGCTATGAGAATGGTCTGAAATTTTTTGGTCGCAAATTGGGAAGAGCTCGGATCTCTCCCAAGAAATGCTTAAATGTATGTACACAATTAAATTTTTATGAATATAAAGAGTTCAATTTTTTCCTTGGAAAAAATATAGTTTAACCATATAAATTTGTCTTATTCTATAATGAAAATTGTTAAAAGCACAATGAAGTTGTGAAAAATTGGGGAAAATAAAAATATTTACAAATCGAACTAAATGCATCCATGTAACAAATAACCCAATCTAAATGTGCCTATTTATAAGTAACTGGATAATGCATCTCAAGGGTACTGCAACTCATCCTCATATTGCCCCCTTTAATACACACATACACATACAAACACATGTGGGTCAAGGACACATATTTACCACTAGGTAGGTGTCCCATGAATGCCACTTTCTCAAATACATCCCTAAAATACCATTGAAGGGGTACCTTTTAATATAATGAATTATCCAAGTGCATAATATTAGAGTATTAACACTCCAATTCTATAGTTTAATGTAATCAATTTTACAATATATTAAACTTTAATAAATAGTTATTAATCATAAATTTTATTAATTAAGAGGTCAACATAAAACCATAGAACTTATTTCAAAGAAATGAACTCTATTATCATGTACTTTAAATGAGCATGTTTCCTTATGAGCCCGAGCCATAGAGGGAACTTTGGGAGTGACTGCAAAACTTTCCTAGAGCTTTATGGTTATTCCTCTAGGCAAAGGTCAATTTCAAAGCCTTCTACTAAATCTATTAAGGCCAAGAACACCACAAATATTGGGGTGTTTACTATTCACTAACTAGTCAACACATCCCTTGCCTCACACAATGAAGGATTGCCTTGAAGTGGCAATCACAAAGTGACAGAGATTAAAGGTAGTGCAAGCAGAGGCACTTAGGTTATTTTTGGTTTGAATTTTCTCAAAGGAACTGACATGCACAAAGAAAATTGAAAATATGTCAACATGGCTCATATGGAAAGAGCTCTATGAATGTTTCTATTAGCAATGGAAGAACCCAAACTGTTCTTTAGGGACTAACATGATAGTCCAAGCACAAAAAATAATGGCTTAGATGTGTTCTTAGGGGTACGGTAAAGTAATATTCTTGGATGTACTCATAAATAGATCGGTAGTTAACACGTTTCAATCAAGATCACTTAGGCCAAAAACAAAATCTTTCCTTTGGACCTGAGGTTGCATGGCAATTTTTCAACAAAATATTTGAACAAAACGTATTTGACAACAAAATTGGTAACAATGGAAATGTTAGGGGACCTTAATTTGAGAGGGCTTTGAAATCAAAGCAAGCTTTCAAATTATTTTCAAGTCTATCATAGGGAAAACCTTAATATTTTGGGTGAACTTTCTTGATTTTATAGTAAATAAAAAGAAAAAATTAGAGCTCATGCATATGATCCTTGTGGACCAACAATAAATTTGTTTGCAAGAAACCAACTTAATGACCATCATCTATTTTCTAACATATGCAAAGACACTATTCAAATTTTGGTGTTGTGCCTAGAAAAAGGAGTGATGGGAAAACACGTGTTTTCATCCTCAGAGACTATTTCTTTCAAGGATAAGGTCTCAAATAAACCCCTCCACTTCAACAACTATAATTTGTAATCAATTTTACAATATTTAAAATTACCAAAGAGTTATTAATCATAGGTGTCATTAATTAATGTGTCAAGAAAAAAACAACAAAACGTGTTGCAAATAAATGCCCTCTATTAACATGCACTTTAAATGTGCATGTTTCCTTATGAGCCCAAGCTATAAAGGTCACAATGGTAGAGTTCTATGAGCAAGAGGTCACAAACCTTCTCTCTTTCTGTAAATCACATGCATTGAATTCTGATTCACAACACCTATATTAAAACTGTATAAGTGGATCTATTCAAACTGGAAAAAAAATTGCTATGAAGTGTATCTATACTCCAAAGTTTTCTTTATTATTCAATTTTCTTATCTGGATTACTATCCTAAATATTTTAAAGAGGATCCTCTAGGGAAGAGAAGATCCTTTTTTTATCCCACGGTTCCCACACTTCAACCCAACCACTATGTCTGTCACCAAAATGGTAGTTTGGTTTCATGTCCTCATTTTCCAATACTAGTTTGTAAATTATCAGTATTTTTGTACATTTTCAATACATAGCAAACAAATTAAAAACAAATCTTAAAAGGATTAAGTTTGGTTTTCCACATATGCTTGACCCAATCACTTCTAGAAAAAACCAACTATGTTTGACGAGACAAACTAAAATCATGACTAGTTTCACATACTAGACATCTACCTTAATACCATTAACATGGGAAACCTAGATGCAACCTCAAAAGGACTGCTTAGCAAGGTTAAGATGCCCAATATCCAGTATATCCAAAAAAATAAGTTCATTAAATTGGAGCAAAACTGCACAAAAGCATGAGGGCCTTCTTTGCCACTTATTCCTAAGCTATTATATTTGTTGTGTATTATCATATTTTGAAACATGTTTTTGGATTTGACTTAATAATGGACAAATTGAACTTTGTCCATCTTAGTTCACAACTTCATGCCATAATCCTTGGAAATTTTGACGTATGTTGATATGATCCTATGATATTGTTGAATATGTTATTTTCAAGTCTGGAAAATTTTATCAAGCACGGTTTCCAATCGAGTGAGGATTGGTTTTACCTATAGTTATAGTCATTAATGTTTAGCTCTATCCTTACTCCACATACTACAAATATTTTGGGATTTTAACTTTGATAGGAAATGGTATCTCTAACTACCATTTTGATCATCCAGCCTCCCATTTGAAATCTTAAATCCACTTAATGGTCAATGCTCTAATCTATCCTCTCAAAAGACATGGTAACAATCCTAACATTATGTTGAGTCTTCATGATTTCAATTTACAAGAAAGTCATGACAACTTTGCATTATAAAATGAAAAATCTTCAAGTCTTCACAATCTACAGCAACAAATTCCCCACCTAGCACTAAAACCTTCAAGTTATAATCTTGATTCTCCTCCATCCATAGACTACTCAATAGTCACTGCTAGGAAAAGAATCTTGAAAGAACAAAAATTAGTATAAAAGAATGTGAGGTTTGTGATTTTATTAAATGTTAGAATTTTTAATTTTCATGTATAATATAAACAAAAAGTAAAAGATATTTTTTTTCTATATATTCCAAACAATCCAATCAACAACTTAGCTCAAGCCTACTCTAAAGTAAAGCCTTTCTCCTACAATGCAACCAAACTTACATCCAAAAATTCATTTCCCATGATAGTACTCAATGTTATTGTGTACTATGGTACTTCTAAAAAAATATTATAGATGTTTTTAAATACTCCTATTTCTTGACCATATCTTGGAAAAATATCATGCCATTCCATTTATGGTAACATGATTTGGGCACTAACAGGGTTAATAAAAAAATGACTTCTGAACCCAACAATTGCATGCAAATAAATTGAAATTTTGCACAACAAATTGAAAACAGAAAATCAAATAAACTTTGTGACCAACAATAGAAGGTAGCAACAACCTTCAAATTTGAACAACCACTTCAGTTATAAACTAAGCTACCACATATGGATCAGATGACATGATTCAAACTACCAATTTTCATGAACCACCCATTCTAATACGTAAAAACCATCATATATCCAATCTTATTCCCCATCTCTTGATTGACGATCATAATAATTTATCCATCCATAGAATTTCAATCACATACATACTGAAAGGCTCATAAAAAAAAAAGAAAAAACTTCTAACTAGACTATACAAGCAACACCCGACATATTCACAAAACGGACACTTTAAACTCCTAGACCCCAATAGCAGATTGTATCAGCTTCAAATCAGACACATATTCTGGCAACGACCCTTGCCATCACAATGTTGGCCTTTTGAGCATCTAAGCCTCTCATTCGAGTACCCATTCATCAATTAATGAGAAATCCCATACCCCAGCGATTCAGAATCCAAAGATAGAACTAAATACTCATTCATCAATTCATGAAAAATCTGAAATCCCGCCCCCTTTGTCACCGATAATCATGCCTAATCATGTCTCAGACACATAACAACAGTAGCAGAGTTTCTGCAAATAACCCAACTCAACTCAATTTTTTTTCTCTTCTATAACATCCGAGACGCTCCACATATCAACAGATGATGGGGAGAGTCCACTGGCAACGGTCTCCAAGGAAAACCTAGTGCCTCATGGTTGGAGAAATATGCTTGTTCAAAGTTGCAAACCCCAACCAATGGTCCAAAACCCCAAGGGCGGCTGATGTGGCAGATTTACTTTGATCCCAAAGCATGGATGATGTGGAATCATAATATTAACTAATTTAACTAAGGTGACATGGCAGTTTATCTTTAATTCTTGGGCTTAGAAGAAAATTATTAAGGTTGAAAAGGTAATTCTAGTAGTTAAAGGAATTTGTTAAGTTCCAAAAGCAAGGGAATAATTTATTGAATTAAATGTACATTAATTCTTGGTCCAGACATTAAAAACTATTATGGTCCAAGGGAATAATTTTTGGATATGACCGTGATTATTTTATGGCACTAAGAGGGTCAGTTTGAAAATAAGATTAGTGGATGGTTTGAAAATTAATATATTCTTTATAGTAGGTTGGCCCAACATAAGGGCTCCTCGGCCTCTATAAAATGGCGTGCCCCTGCTCTCCATGAATATCAAAAAATTCTTCACCTCTTCTATTTGCCTCCCTATGGAAGCTTTGATAGATCTGAAAAGGAGGGTTAATGGTTGAAATTTGTACTTTTTGGGTAATGGCATTCATTTGGGTTTAAGGGTTATACATTTGTTTGGGATTTGTTTGGGTGTCGATTGTTTGTAGGTGCCGTTGTAGAAGCATTCCCTCACAGAGGTTCATAGGGCACTGAATAATTGTTCGAGTTTGATATATTTCAGGAACAACAACTCTAAGAATCCTTTTTGGCACTTGACATTAAGAACAGGTCAAAGACTCATCACAGGGAGTAGTATTGCAAAACTATGCATTTTGTACACCTGGTAATAATGTAAGTCCTTAATTTGAGTTGATCATTGTAGACCTGGGATCAAGTCACCAAAAGCTGCCAAAATAGTTCTGAGCAGTTGTGTTTGGAATTGGATTTCTCGGCCTTCAAAACTGGGACCATGAGATAATTTAAGCTATTGATTCCCTGCAAACCTAAACTAATGATTCTTCAGAACCAACGAAAAAGCCAATGAGATAACATCAAAATATATGTGGCCTACATCACTGTGTCTCTGAGTGTGTAAGTCTATCATCTTTGTATAAAAGGGTTGATCAGCAGTTTAAGTATTCAACGAAGAAGCAAGTGGTAGAGACTTAGTATTATTTCTGCGACTTAACAGAGGATCTGAGCTAAAACACATCAAGATGTTTGGCATTAGTTGTAGCAAAGACACCTTGTAGAAAATAAGCCTGCGGCCCTGTAAAACATGCCAGATCTGTGCCGAATGTTATAAAATACAAGAAGTTTCACCCTGGAATAAAGATCCAGATCAGAAGAACTATAGTTGTCTCTATATGACAAGGGAACCTTATGATTGTGAGCAAGTAATGTATAAGACATGTGACCTGAAGGCGTGACTCTCTAGTGACATTGTTAACCATAGCCTGAAGTGACCTGATAGTAACGTAACCCATATACAACAATATTTTTGCTACTAGAAAGAATGCAACAGTATCAATGAACTACGGAATCTGTAGGGTGTTATCTACAATAATCACTAGTGATGTGTTATGGTTTATAGATACTTGATGTAGCAGTAACCCTGTATGGAATTTTCAATATGGCAATTGTGCCTCTGTTTGACTGTGTGATACATGGTTGAGCAATGAGAACTGCCAGTAGTAGTAGTGTGCATGATACAACAATATTTATGTGTTTTTGTGTAATTCAAATCACTGAAGGTTGTTGTCGAAACTTATGCTAGGATTTGAAAAGTGCAGTGACCCTAAGGTCACAAGTAATCTTGATGAAAATTGACAGCAAAATGGTTTCATATTAACAGTGCATAAACAATTGTGTTTGGGAGTGTGCACTGATTGAGGTTCTAAACAGAAGTGATTGCCAACATGAGTATGTCTTGGTTGTAGAACATATTCATTTTGTATGCTGGTGTAGATATATTTCCAAGACTTGATTGATAAGCTAGGGTTTGCAATGGAATATATGCTGATATTGAAGCTGAGCTATGGGTTGCAAGGGTTGACATTGTGATATGCATGATAGAAGCAATGCCAGTGAATAACAACAGTATAATGACATTGCTTTATTATGGCAATGAAACTTGAATGAACAGTGAAATTTTAGTAAGCTCATGATAGCATTATTCCTTGACTGTATGACTCTAAGGGACCCTTGGTGATTGTGATAACTGGGCAGTAGCTTATGTGATAAGTTGGAAAGTAATGTATACCAAATTATTCATAACAGAGATATGTGACTGAAAAATAAATGATGATATGTCTTGACATGACTTTGATGACACCTGTGACATTGATACAATAATGGCAGTGGTGTTGTTATATAACCTTGATTACATGACAATATCTTTGATATATGATAGTGACCTAGTTTGGAAGTAATCTGTTGATACAACAACATATTTGACAGTAACCTTGTAAGTGATTTGAAGTGACCTTGTTGATGGCAGTGATCTTCCTTTATCTTCTACCCTACCTTGAAAACAATATTTTGATGTGGGAGAAACCTTGGTATATCGCAGTAACTTGGTGAACCTAGCATGACATTTGATATGACAATGATTCTAATGACAACGCTCTCAATACATGACAATAACAATGTTCTTGGCAAATGGATGTAACCCTTGACACGATAGAAACCTTATATAGAAGTGACTATGATGTAAATGTGACATTGAGATAGGGACATTATGACAGTAGTATTGTGCCAGTCAAGTTGTAACAACATTATTGGAGTAGTGATTTGATGACAACTGTGACCTTGCTGTAGTGATGACATTGATGTTGACCTTGATTTATGTATGACCTTGTAGAAATTGTGTAACAAAAGTGCAGTAGACCAGAAGTGGTGAAGCAGAAGGTGAAAAAGTAGAGGACAACAGTGAACAGTGTCAATAGTGGATAGAAGCAGTGGATAGAGGTTGGTTGGTTGATTGTAAGGGAGGTTGAGGACCCTTGCAGACTTAGTCTGCAAACATCTTCGGATTTTGGTAGTTTCATACTTCCTTACAGCATAGATGGTAGATTGTGTATGTAAACATACCTAATGCAAAACTTGTTTGGATGACATATTCTGTGTATTTTTCAATTGATGTGATGTTTATGATTCTGTCTTGATTAATGCTCTAAATGTTTAAGGATTAACTAACCAATTGTGAAAAAGAAGGGAAATATTGATTCACCCCCTCTTAGTATTTCCAACAGTCGCTGACTCCAACGACATCGTCCATGACTTCAACTTCTACAGACCTGAATGACTTCGATTATGAAATCAACAGTGTCATTTCCCGCCTTGCCCACATCATCAGAGAGATAGATTTGTCATTTCTTCATTCAACTGCAGTATTGACGGAGATAGACCTATGATTTCATCATATTCACCCACGGTATTAATGAAGGGGCATGATGTTACTATTCATAGTTCTTCTCCTCCCTATAAATTGACAGCATCCACAACATTTCAATAGATACAGAAAGGAAGATCCAATTTTAGAAACTCAAAGGCATCGAGTGCATAATGATATAAACAATCACAATATCATCCTCCCATCAGTGCATAATGATACAGACAATCAAAATATCATCCTCCCATCACTGGGGCTTGCAAGCATCAAATTAATTTATTACTAAGAGTTATCGGTCATTTAATTGGTTATGGAATTATCTTCTTCTATGCTGTTAGTTTGAAAAATATTTATAATTACCTTGAAATATGTAGATATTCTGCAATTAAATACAAATCCCTAATTAATATGCATCATGTGAATATTATGCAACTAAAAACAACTCCCTAATGAATATGCATCGAAAATAATAAGTATGTAATAATTTAGGACCGAGGTCATGAGGCTTCTGCTGATGGGTAACCCATCACTAAATGACTATGAGGATGATGATTATTATGATTTTTTTATAAAGAAAAATCATTCAGAAATAAGAAGACTCAGGGTGGGCAATCTTTCTATTAGACCTAAAGAAATCGTGTCTGATCTAGCTGAGTCCAGTGTTTGGGAGAGCGACAGTGGAGCTTCAATGGAATATTCTCCATCATCATTCCGAACAGTAGAGCCAAAAGAGGATTATATTGAAGATTTATACAATAAATACTGAGAGAGGATGTATTGCTTGGATAATCTTATCAGTCAGTAGACTTATGCACTAGGAGTTTTTCAAAGCCATGAAACTTGAAAGCCTAAAGGGGTGGCTTCCAGGTGGAAGAGATATACTCTAAACAAGCCTGCAGTCACACATGCTTCCCACGAATCCTTGAAGAGAGTGCAACAGGACCTGGAGACTGTGTATGTCGGCCAGAATTGTTTGTCTTGGGAGGCCCTACATTGGCAATACAGAAAATTCCAGGAGGCGGCATTGTATGGATCAGAGCAGGATTTGTTTTATGACCACGTGGCAGATCAGTTTCAGCAGTTTCAAGTTTTTTTGCAGAGGTTCTTAGATAATGATCAGTTTGAAGGTCCCAGGATTTGGTCAACGGTTCCATGAAGGAAGCAGGGACAGAAGCAAATAAAATACCAGCAACTTAGCTGGTTAGTATCATGGAGGAATCCATAATGATATTCTCGGATTTTGTTAGGTTTGACAAGCATAAAAGTTTGGTGCAACACCAAATGTTGAATTTTTTTTGCATAAGTCGAGAGGTAGAGGATCCCAATGACTCTACTCTCCTGCATTTCATGAGGAGAAGCATTCATTGTAAGGAGTTGAAGGTCAAATAGCTTGAAAGTAGAGGGAGATGCTTGATAAAGAGGCTTGATCTTGTGGCTAGAGGGAAAGGGATAGAGATCTTGATGGCCCTTTTGGACATCAAATTAGTATCTCGAGTATTGAGGATGTCCAGGATCATTACAGATCATCTACAATGGTGCTAGAAGAGACTCGGTAAGCTCAGTATTCAAAAGGGTAAGGTCCATAGACCACAAGGTACTATATTATTTCCGTATTGATCATACATTTTAGGCCACTACTTCGATGCATTTCTGTCGGAATTGTAGACTAAATACAGGAGTTAAAAAATTCTAATAGTAAATATTTATCGGACGGGCAGTTGGGATTTAGGGGTTTCACAGCATTAGGAAAACAACATCTGTGTTTCTTGTTTTCTAATTTATTGCTTTGGGAGGATGATGCTCCCTGGAAGAAGCCATTAGATCTCAGATTCATGTGACCCAACCACCTCTAATTATTTTATCATCTAAGGTCTTTGGGAAAGAAAGAAAAATAAATCCCTTGCAAGGATGTTGAGGATCTACAAAGGAGAGACATACAACTATATTTAGTTGCAAAACAGGAGATGTTGGTCTCATCTGGCAAATTAAATTCTTGACGGAAAAAAACAGGTTTCAAAGCTTTGAAAAATGGATACAAAATATACCTGTGTGATGCTTCGTGTGGTGCAATTGTGTGAAATATTGAACAGTTTAAAAAACCTAATATCCAACGAAAACTGGCTGTATTTCCTGTATGCAAGTGCACCAAGCACAATTTTCTTATTATCAATAGGAACATTGAGGAGAACTCCCTAATTTTCTTATGCATTTCGAATCTGACCCTGGGCTGCTTGCGATAAGTGGAGATATTTACCATACCATCTCCAAGAACACAGCTGTGAACATCCCCAGGTTTTACCTCCACACCCTCAAAACTCCATTTGATATGTAGAAATCATTGCCACAGGTGATATTGCAATGCAAGCTCGATGAAGCAAACCACACAATGTAAAACACTAAACCCTTTGTTTACCTTTTTGAGAATTTCAAATGACTCCCTCCCAACCCTTTGTTTGACATTGATACCTATTTGAAAATTTCACGATGAAAAATGACTCCCACCCAATCTCACACAGATGGAGTATGGACAAAGAACCCTTGATTTATTTATTTTTTAAATAATATTTTATTGATTTTTATTTAGTGAATCATATTTAGAAATTGTTGAATCATTTGTTAATGTATATATATAATTTATTTATTTTTTAAATAATATTTTATTGAT
Source organism: Pinus albicaulis (assembly GCA_034641835.2). Classification (NCBI taxonomy): domain Eukaryota; kingdom Viridiplantae; phylum Streptophyta; class Pinopsida; order Pinales; family Pinaceae; genus Pinus; species Pinus albicaulis. The sequence goes on along the minus strand of JAXQQM020086468.1, from coordinate 53,884 downwards.
TTTTATTTAGTGAATTGTATTTAGAAATTGTTGAATCATTTTTTAATGTATATATATTATTTATTTAATTTTTAAATAATATTTTATTTATTTTTATTTAGTGAATTATATTTATAAATTGTTGAATCATTTTTTAATGTATATATATTATTTATTTATTTTTTAAATAATATTTTATTGATATTTTTTAGTAAAATATATTTAAAAATTGTTGAATCTTTTTTTTTAATGTATGGATAAATTTATAAGTATTAAAAAAATTTCAACAATTAAATTGTGAAATTTCCACCTAGATTGAGGTGCTCACTTTCCAACTGCATCTTAGTAAGCAATTTAATGCTGACATGACCACCATCAACAACTGACAGTTATGCGACATCACTCCACCTCCTTATCAACATGTGAATAACTTAAATGTTGAAAAGAGAAATTGAGCCCTTTGCATCTGCACCATCTCAATGCTAATTCTCATGTCAAACCTCACACGTAACTTAATGCTTGCCACCATTTTAACTCCTTTTTTCGACCAACATATCATGCATTCCACCTTGCAACCCTCTGAAGCTCAGGGAAGTCGGCTTTACCATGCTTCCATTATTGTTGTTATCTAAGGCCACATCCCCAACATATTTGTTCTCCAACACACTATCATGGTGAGGGAACGGGGCCATGTTCAACACGGTGGCAAGGGAAGACGTCACCCTCTCACCTCTCCATAGTGTGATTACCACATGATTCTCTTTGACCACGACATCCTTCAACATATCAGGCGTAATGTAGTTATCCTAGAAGTAGTTTAGAGACGAATAATTGGTGACACGCTCTAGGTTGTTCAAAATTTACTCACTCTGCATCTTTGGGACCTAGAGTTGGCTCGCACTCACATTGAACATCATGTGGTTGAATCTAACACCTACGCCAATCACATTAGAATGACACTTCATTGTCTCTTGCAAAACATTGGTATTAGTTTTCCTCCCAACATGACGCCCTCCACTTCCAACAACACTTCGGACAGGTCTACAGAGCAGCAACTAGAAGAATTCTCTCACATCAAATTTGGTCTCGCAATATGATTTGAAATTGAATTAAATTCCATGATTACCCAAAAAAAATTTTGTTATCCTTCCATTGAAATAGAAATCACTAGGTCTATTCCCTATGAAATCTCTCTCGTACGGTAGAAAATTAACTAAGAATTGTGGATATTTTACTATTATTTCCAGGATCTACTGTTGAATCTTAAAAAATAATCAAAGTTAGTGCCAATCATCTAACAGGTTTTGGTATTCATTGCATTGTCAAAATCCTCCAAATTGATATCAAATGTGGTGAGGTCTAAGCAACATGTGGAAGGTGTCTCGCATGAGTAAATATAAGTGGAGCAAGGGTGAGGGATGGTACTCCTGGTTCGTTCACCATAACGCATGCAGTGGGAGAGTTATTGGCTTCACATTGGAAATTCGTGTGAAAAATAACTGGGCATTGGAGTTTGGGGGTAGTGAAAGGATAAGGTGATGGAAAGTGAGGGAGCCCGATATTAGACTCCTCACTCTGTTTTGGTGTTGGTCCTGATGGTTACCTCCGAAGAGGAAGCGTAAACGTCGCATGAAGTTTTACAAAGGGAGTGGCTTGTGTGTTCTTGTCATGGGCATTTTATGGTGCGATGTGTTCAACCAATCCCTGTTGCTCAGTTTCTTAACCATTTTCTGCATCTCGGTTGAGGATAGGAAGTTGAAGGGAAGTGAGCACACTCGTTTCCATTTTTCTTGGCTTTCGATGAGCCTGTATTTTCCTGCTAAGAGAGGAAGCTAGAATCTGCATTCCACGAAACCTCGAGGGTGGTGGCAGAAAACTAGCTTCTTTTCCAAACTTCATGCCCTTCGATGTGGGTGCGAAAATGTTTGGTGGATTGGTGTGTGCTCGCTGGTCACTTCCCTGGGGTAAGTTACGCTCAGGTGTCGACTACCTTGTCATCATTTGTTTTTCAATTTCCTGTGTTGGTTTGGTGGGTGATGGTATTTGGTTTTCTTGGTGGTGGTAGTCTTTATCTGGCAGTGGGAGGTTTCTCTGTGCTTCCCTACGGTGTTGGATGACAACATTTGGCTCCTTTTCTCGTGGTGTTTTTTTTCTATGGTGGGGGTTCTAGTATCTAGACTCTACACACGGTGGGGTTTCTTGACCTTGGCGAACCATGAAGCCCCCAGTGTGGTGTGGGTGTTCTCACTCCCTTATCGTCCATAGCCCTGTGGGGCTGGCAGACTCATAAATAATCATGGCGGATCCACGTCGGGGTGGAAATACTGCGGGGCATGTGTGGCTCGCTAATGTGGGTGTGCATGGGGGTTGTGAAGGATTTAAGTGGGGGGATAATAGAGTTGGGGGTTTGAGGATTTAGAAGCAGATTCGTCGAGGTGGAGTAGGTCATGGTGGCAAGGGGAATCATGGGTTTGATTGATTTGAGATAAATGAGGGGTAGGTTATTCAACATTGTTTCCTAGAGAATTGTCATGCACTTATCAACATCCTGATGGAAAGAGTGGACACAGTTAAGAGAGTCTGTCGTGAGGAGCATGCAAATAAGATGGAAACATTGGACTGAATGCACTATTTATAGTTCCAAGTCCAGGAGAGACTGGTAGTGGTTTGACGAGGCCAAAATAAACGCATTGAGAAATTAGAAAAGCTAGAGACTTGGTTGACGCACTTTTAAGGTCACGATCGACAGTGTGAATTTTATCCTCCACCGCATCTAGGAACAACCCCACATAACCCTGAATCCATCACATCAGACACCTAGTATGCTATTTGGTGTTCTTTATGTTCTATATGTGTTTTGGCGCCTCTGGCCCAACCATTTATGGACAATGTCCCTAGTCTCTCTTTTGTATTTTTTTGCATCCCATGCAAATTTTTGTCAACAAACCCAGACAGGGTGAGAACACCTATTTTCTAAGTGGCTATATGTACTCCTTTTTTCCTACATGAATAGAACATTGACTTACAAAAATACAAAGGTTCAGACATCATTAAAAAATTAATTAATTAATGACCTACAAAAAAACAAAGGTTCACTTATTATCTAGTCATATATTTTAATCCTAGACTAAATTAGTCATTTAAGTTAGTCGAGTTTAGTTTAGTCACTTATTATCTAATCATATATTTTATCCCTAGACTAAATTAGTCATTTAAGTTGGTCGCTTTTAGTTTAGTCACTGATTATCTAGTCGTATATTTTATTCCAAGACTAAATTAGTCATTTAAGTTAGTCATTTTTAGTTCGATCACTTAAAATTGCTCAAATTTAGTAGTAATTCACTTGAAATAATTGCGGCGACTAAAATTTTTAGTCACCTAATCATTAATTTCATCATTTTTTACTAGTGTTGGAAGAGGTGTATCCATGGGTTTGTAGCTCTCCATGTTAAACTTACCCAGTATCTCCTTTGCATACTTTCCTTGAGACACAAAAATTTCACCATCCTGCTGCCATATTTCTAATCCAAGGAAATAATGAAGGAGGCCCATAGCCTTCATTTCAAACTCGCTTGCAAGATCCTCCTTGCTCAACATAAAGAAAAATGTTTAAAATCTTACCCTCCACCACAATTTGGTATAGGTTTGCATCTGCTTCCTTTTTGGTGAAGCCCATTCTGGTGAAATAGTTGTCTATCTGAGTGTACCAAGCATGGGGTGCTTACTTCAGCCCATACAATGCTCTTTTGAGTTGGCACACATGTGACTCGTTGTTGAAGATCTCAAAAAATTCAGCCTGCTCTATGTAAATGTCTTCCTTAATGATTCCATTGAGAAACGCAGTTTTGACATCCATCTATTGAATGCGCCAGCCCATATGCACTGAGAGTGCAAGGATGGTCCTTATGGAAGAGTACCTTGCGATAGGCACAAAAGTCTCATCATAATCTCTCCCCTCGATCTGTGAGAAACCCTGAGCCACAAATATGGCCTTGTATTTCTCCAAAATCCCATCAACAACTTTATTTACCTTGTAGATCCATTTCGAACCTACCACTGATTTGTCAACTAGTCTTGGGACAATTTCCCATGTACTATTTTTGACAATGGAGTCATACTCCTCCACCATTGCATCAACCCAAGTAGGTTGTCGCACTTCTTCCTAAAAGGAAGATGGTTCAGTTAAAATACATTTTCTCATAAGAGCCATGTATCAATTAAATCAGTTAGGAGACTGTCTCTATCTGCGCTGTGAAGTAGGGGCTCCTACATTCTCTGTAGCATCAAGTCTTAGCCTATCAGGTTTCATGGTGCGCTTTTTGCCTTTTCTAATGGATGGCTTCTTCCAATCCATGAACCTCCTCATGTGGCTAATCCACATCTTGAGACCCATCTTTGGGAACCAATAGTTCCTCCTCCGCATGCAAGTCTAGCTCCCTCTCAAGCGACAACCGCATGGCTTTCCCCTCATAAAATTTTATATCTCGTCACACAATAATCATTCTTCTGTTTGGAAAATACACACGATAATTATGGCGTATTTCTATGTACCCCACAAAAATCCGAACTTCGGGAGTCGGCTTCAGTTTCTTCTTAGCATCCTTGGTCACATGCACATAAATAGATGAGCCAAAAATCTTAAAGTGTGAAACATCCTGTTTCTTACCAGTGAAATATTATTCAGGTGTACTCATGCAAATTATTCTATGAGGACAACGATTTTGCACATAAACCGCAGTGTTACATGCTTTGACCCACAAATGTATTGGTAAGCCCTCATCATGTAACATCGCTCGTGCTGTACCTATGATCGTTTTGTTCTTCCTCTCTGCGACCCCATTCTGTTTTGGGTTATGAGGTGTTTTGAGTTATCTTCGAATTCCTTCTTTGCTGCAGAAGTTCTTGAATTTGTTAGATATGTATTCTCCACCATTATTGCTCCTAAGAGCCTTCACTTGCTTCCCCGACTCTTTCTCCACCACTTCCTTAAACTCACAAAACTTAGAGAATGTTTGATCTTTCTTTTGCATGAAGAAGATCTAGCATTTATAGGAAGCGTCGTCAACAAATATTACATAGTACTTATGTTTTGTTGTTGAAGCAACCGAGAATGGCCCACACAGGTCTGTGTGAACTCTCTCAAGGATCCCCTAAGCACGGTTCTCCTTCTCATGAAAGGTGGACTTTACATACTTCCACATGGCACAACCCTTGCACTGATCTAACTGAGAAAGTGTTCCCATTGTAAGTCTAGCAGATATTTGTTGCATGACTTTCAAGGCTCCATGATGAAGACGACCCAATCGCTTGTGCCATAATTCTTCATCATCCCAGGTCACCACTTTATCCTCCTTTCCCATCATGGCAGCGCAACCATCTACCTCTAGCTTTTAGAGATTCTTAACTCGAATCCCTATCCTCTTAGCTTGACCTATTTTTTTATGTCTCGGGAAAGCTTTTCCATCACTAAAAACAACGTCATAGCCTCTGTCCTCCAACATTGCGACTGAGACCAATTTTTTCTTCAAACCTCGTACATGCATCACATATTTTAATTTAAATGTTTTACATAACTCCCTTTGAAAGGTAATGGTACCAATCCCGGTAAAACTGCATCATCCGTCGTCACCCATCTCAATATGCATCTGGAGATCTTTCTCCTCCAAGTCACTGAAAATTTCCTTATCTCCACTCATGTGAAAGGAAGTGCCACTATCCAAATACCACATTGATCCCAATGCACTAGACACTGTGCATGTAATCAAGGAGAATTCAAGCTCAAATTGTGAGGCAAGGGCCTCACCAGCTGCAAATCCAACAACCTTCTTTTTCTTCTTCTTTTGTGGACATTTGGTAGAAAAATGCATATGTTCGTGACAATGAAAACACTTCACCCTAGACATGTCCTTCTTCTTTCCTTTAGACTCGAATTTAGAATGGAATTTCTTCCCCTTCCTCTTCTTCGCCTTGGTAGCCTAAGAAAAATCCTCTTCATCATCATGCTTTGATGAAGAGCCATCTTTGGTGTTCCACCTAAACTCCTCCTACACCAGATCCAACCACAGTCATTCCCAATCCAGAAATGTTTCCTTTCCGTTGACAGTGTCTTCATAACTGTGCCAACTCTTAGGAAGTCCTAGGAGAGCCAAGCTCACCAAATCATCATCAGCGACTGTTATTCCCACACTCCCCAGTTCATCCCGACATTGGAAAAAAATTGTGAGATACTTTGGAATGGTGTCACCCTTTTCCATCTTGATCTTCCTGAGTTTATCTTTGAGTGCCAATTTCCTATGGTCGCTACTGCTTTGGAATAGATCCGTCAAAGCCTTCCACATAGCATATGGTGTGGATTTCCCATGGAGGCTTGAGACATTGTGGTCTCATACTCCCTCCAATAGGATCCTCCTCGCCTTTGCCACTTTATTTTTCCATGCATCAATATTGGCATCATCTGCAGCATCTGGCTTAGGAACATTTTTTTCAATGAATTCCTTCAAGCCATTATCTTCAAGTACCACCTCCATCCTGTCCTTCCAAGAAATGTAGTTGGATCTGACCTTGATTGCATACTCTAACCTCAAGTCATTGAAAGCCATTTCGATCTTGAATCAGTCATAGCACCAGGAAAGTCTTTCTGCAAATTCGAATTCTTTCCAACCACAAACTCCTCTCCTGCTTCACTTCTGCAATTTCCTATGCTCTGATACCATGTAGAAATTATACAATATGCATGTATATGTTGGATTCACCTTATATAAAAATATTCTAAAGCTAAATACTGAATCACTTCTACAAATCGTTACGAAATTAAAAACAAAATCGCCAATTACATAAGCATGAAGAAAGATCAATCACACACAACACAAGTAATTTCTCGGGGAAAGCTTATAGCTAAAAACCCCACTATATTCTATTGTATATTATATCATGTATCATGAAACAGTTACATACAAAACTCTAACCATAAGAGATCTCAGTACATCAACTAATTGTCTCACACTGTCATACAAAAATTGGCAAATCACTTAGCCAATTTACTGTCTCTAGATAGCCTTCCTTCACTGTGCAATCCCTGTTGAAAGAAATCCCTAAATTGATGCCTTATTGTCTGCCTTGACTACGCAAGTATCATGGGCTCATCCAATGTGTGTGTGCTTTCATGTGTGCAAGCAGATAATGTCACAACTGATAGTTTACTTCCCTTTCACCTAGAACCCAACCGGGTTTCCATTGGATCTGACATGCATGCAACTAATAATAGTAAATCTTCAGTTTCATGTGAGATCACTACTTGTGAATTAATTAATAATAGTAAATCTTCAGTTACATGTGAGATCAATATTTGTGAATTAATTAATAATAGTAAATCTTTTGTTGCATGTGAGATCACTACTTGTGAATTAATTAATAATTAATTCACTTGATCTCTCACTAGTGTATCTTCAGTTACGACTAGCACAACTGAGTTTAACTCACTTAACTAAGTTAAACTATTTAAAACTTACACAACTCATGCACCATTGCACTTCCAACTATGTTACAACTAGAATCACTCAGTTACAACTAAAGTCAACCAGCATGTCCTACCAACCAACCTCTTAACTCGAAATTCACTTGGCTAACTGATTTGCCACTTCAGTTAACTATTTTCAAGTTCTCATTGAGAATAGATCATAGTTTAATGTCCATCTAAATTAAGGGATAATAAAAATAGACATACACCTAAAAATAGCCTGTGGGCCCCACCCTAGTGTAGGTGCTTAATTTTCACTAGGATCAAATTTTTTTCTTGTGGAATCTCAACAAAAGTCATATTATCATGAGAAGGACATTCATCTAATGCAATTATACTTTGATACCAATACAAAAAAGCATCACATGTAATTAGTTGAGAACGATATATTGTTTAGTGTAGTATTATTCTTGAAATGAAAACCCCCTTGATGATCATTGATTTCTGACATCTTATTCGAAGTAATGAACATGCATAGACTATTTTTTATATTTCTGTTAGATTTTTTAACACACCCATTGTATATTTTTAATGAGTTTGTGTTATTACATTTTTTTTCATTTTGTAGGAAATTAAGTTTCAATGCATATTCATCTTCCATTCATTCTCATTTTTTATTTTGTGCGATTTCAAATAATTTTTTACCAAGTCAACATTATTAGAGTTGTTAACGGTAGAATAAATTGCAACAACAACTACAATAGTTATGATGCAAAAGATAGTGAAAAACCTACATTTATGATGAAACGCCATATTTTAAAGTTGTTGGTTTATTTGAACTTGAGGAATTGGAGAAGTATCTACCTTTTAGAAAAGTGATGTATAAGAAAACAAAATAATTTTATGTAAATATTCTTGTATTTGATATATCTATTCATGGACCTTATTTTCATGTAAAGCCTATAGAATATGAATTACAAAGAATATGGGAGGGTTATCTAGATGCGTAAAGACCAAGTTTGAGCAAAATAATTTATTTGGTTCAAAATCACATGCCTTTGGGGGTGCCTTTCCAATTAATTTCCCCTTGGGATGTGATAAGACATTTGTGGTAAAACATAATAAAAACATGCAAAAAGATTTGCAATAATTTATAACAACCTAGAGCAACATTACCAATGAATTTTCTTTTCCAAAACATGGAAATTGTATATCATAGTTTTTAACTAAATATTTTTCTTATTATTACGTATGTTTCTATACATTGGTAACGAATCACTAATATTTTACAATGTTTACTAATTTTTTTATAATAATAACAAAGAAATTTTCAATACTTTATAACCTAGTGAAAAATTCGTCAATATTTAAGAAATTTTTATAATTTAGTGAAAATTAGCCAAAAAATTATATATATATATATATTATATTAATGAAAAAATATCCTGTACATCTTTCTATATACCATGGGGATTCGCCCATTTATTATACATATAATTTTGGGGGGTTTCTTAAATTTTTCCCTGTTAATTATTGATTTAATGTACACAATACAATTTATACACACACAAAACGATATGATTAGTACCCTTCAAGGGAAGGACTTTGTTGAACTCTCTAATTAATTAAACTAAGCACGTAGTTATTAATTTTAGGGATTAAAATTTAATCTAGATTTCCATGTTTGTTTTTACACTTGAGGGCCCTTCAAGGGTGTTTTCAATGTTGTTATTGATTCTCATTTTGATCACTCCATTCAAAGATGGTATCCAATATAAAGTAGGTAATGTAGACTTGGTGCACTTGACCCCAAGGTAATCAAACTAATGACTTGCAAAACATTCTAGATTAATGAAAACATATTAGAAAAATGGAACAATTGATTTGGTTAATTCTTAAGGGTTGGTCTCATCTTGTTGACATAAACTAATTCAAAATCATTACATCACCTTAAAAATAATATAAATTTATTATCTACACATTGACTTCAACTTCATATCTTTATTTAGACTATAACTTTATTTTCCCGTGCTTTGAATGTAGTGGTAATAAATTACTTATTACATTCAAATTAATAAATCAGCTAAACCATTAAATGGCAATTTTTCAAACATAATTCCCATCATTTATAAATTGTACACCCATAGTGTCACCTCCACTTCCACCCATATTCAAAAAAATGCATAGTTTCAACTCACATTGCCACTCATAATTATAATTGGGGATTGAGAGTGAAACTTCACATATTATTATTGGTGAGGTTGGGGGCTAAAACCTATGCATTTTCATCGATGAGGGCGGAAAGACTATTTATTTGATTGTGGGTGTACTCTGAGTGGTGAAATATGTGTATTTTTTATGGGTAGGGGTGGAAGGGGAAATTGTGCATTTTTTTTCACTATGGGTGGGGGTAAAGTTGTGATTTTTAGTGGTGAAACAAATGCACAGTTTTATCCCCAACCCCCACCACTTTGAAATACATAATTTTCCCCCTCACCCCCATACACAATAAAATGTACAGTTTCACCCTCCACACCACCCATAGTTTCAAATGTACAATTTCCCACACTATCTCCACCTATAGTTTCACCTTGGGTGGGAGCTAAAATTATGCATTTCAATTTCATGTGTCATTGTCAACCCATTTAATAGAATGGAGGTGAAAATTTGCATTTTAAAATGTAGAGTTTTAGTTCCAACCTTTAACTCCCCATCCAAAGCTCATCATTTTTAATTATATATTCATAATTCTTAATTATTATATAATTTCTAATTAAATACATAAAAATATCACCCTTAATTTATAATAATGTATATTTTTTTAAACAATAATTATATTTAAATTTATTATCATATAAACTCTCTATTTATATTTATTTTTAGATATAATTTAAATGTTTTTTATTAATATATTTATATTTAAATATTTTTTATTAATATTTATAATTATTTAGAATAAATTTTATGATGTTTTTTTTTAATATATTTATTTTTAAATATAATATAAATATTTTTTATTAATATTTATAATTATTTAGAACAAATGTTATGATTGATTAAAAAAAAAAATTGTAAAAATATAAATCAAATAAAAAAAGAAAATTAATATTTGATAATTTAAAATTTTCAATTTATATTTCTATGTTGTTGTTATGAAATAGAATATAAAGCAATGTCACCAATAAACATTTTATAAGCTGTTATGGAAAAAATTATTATAAAAAGTATTAAATGTTTAGAAGGTTTTATAATTTTTAATATTTATAAAAAAGTTTTATATATATATATATATATATATATATATATATATAAGAGGATGTTTTATATTTATAAAATTATTAATTATTTTTGAAGTTGCAAATTTACATTTAAAGAATAAAAAAATTGGGAAGGTCGTTTTCAAAACCTAAATTTATATATATATATATATAATAGTGATTTTTAATTAAAATAAATAAATATTTACGGATATTCACAACTTACAGTGAATTACTAAATATTGATTAACATAAAATTAATATTTCACCAACTGAGCTGCAATGAACTGGAAAGTTGCACTTATCTATTCTCACTATAGATGAATAGTGGTCATGAACTACCATTTAGGATGTTATGCTAAGTGTCTCTTATAACCACAGCTACATTTTCAAAGTCATGAAACTTTTCTAATTTTGCATCAAAGGACATAATTTTGTATTTAAGTACTTTAAAATTGTCCTTGCTTTATTTTAGAACATGGAGAATTTTTCTAAATGAAAAAATAAAGATATGGAGAATTTTTCTAAATGAGAAAATAAAGATATGTTGAGATTTTTTTATTTCGGAATCTTTAGCAGACTCCTTTGAGAATTCAATTAATTTATTATTTTAACAGAGCTTTATCATTCTCAAATCAGGAATATATAGGAATATATTGTTAATGTAGATAAGCACATCAACTCAAATAACAATACATAATATTGCATGTAGATATAGATTCTTAGCATAAAATATCACATGTTAGTAAATCACTCTTCACTTTTGCGGAAAGAACTTAATAATTAAGTTAAGCCACAAGAACCATCCTCAGAAATGTCGATTAGCTGATAATCAGTACGAGTAACATGAGCCACAATATCTTCCCGCTTTTTAGCATGGCCATACTTTCCAGTGATTTAAGTAAATACTTCAACTATGGCTCCTGGAGAGGTTCCCACCCACTTATAAGTATTAGTCTGCGATGGCTCCTTTACACATAATTTTAATCTATTTCTTCTACAGAATTCCTAATTTTCTTCACTTTCTCCTCTCGTGGGTGTGCAGGTATTTGTTTTTTTTATCAGGGTGTGCAGGTATTTGTTTTTTTTATCAAAGTCATATCAATTTCCAGGTATTTCTAACCTGGTAATTTATAAAAATAAATAAAAAAATATAATGCGAAAGTAATTTTTTATTTTTTATGGATAATTTTTACTGATGTCCATCGCTTCCAAGCGCTGCTCACTCTGTGGATCATGCATAAGAAGAGAGAGGCCCGCTTGTAAAGGCAACCAATATGTTGGTCTTGTCACCGATGTTAATGCCAAATGCAATCCTTATACTTCGAGAGCGAGAGGTATGGTTCGTGTTTCTACGTGGTAAAAAATTATTAGACCGAGAAGAAAATCCAAAGATTATATTGGTTAGATTTATCTAGTCAAACTCATCATACGAACACTCCGTTTTTGTAAATATAAAATAATTTAATTTTAGAAATAAATATAAAATAATTTAAAAAATAAAATTATATGTTTCATGTGCTTTTAGGTTGATAATGAAAAAAATCTGAAAAAAAAATGTATTTGAAATTTTAGGAAAAGAAAACTCTTACAATCATAATAAGACATACATTAATATATTGAGGCATCTTAGAGATTTTTGTGATTTCTTTTAGAAATCTATAAACTCCAAAAAGAAATTATTTATTGGAAATTTTGGGAAGAAGACAATTTCTGCAATAATAATAAGACCTACAATATTACATTTATATGGAGAAAGCTTTCTGACTTATTTTGGGAATCTGTAAACTCCATAAAATGGCTTTGGTGTGGACATGCCCATTACCCAACATCTTGCTTTGTCCCAAATGATGAACATAGCAACAACTCCACCAAATCCGATCCCTAATCCCAATGACAATGCTAACAAGGACACTTTTTCATTGGCATAGCTCAACAATCCCCATTTAGCATTACTGTTGTTGCTATTGCCTTCAACAGTTGGCATATCATTTTTCTTGCATGTTGGTAGAGGAAGCCCACATAAGCATTCATTCTTGTCAAAAGATCTTACATTGAAAGTGGAAAATTGTGTCCCTGTTGGAATTGAGCCACAAAGGTTGTTATATGAAACATTGAAAGAAGCCAACATTGATAATCTAGAGAGAACTTCAGGAATAAGTCCACTCAATTTGTTTTTTGAGAAGTCCAATTGCTCCAAAGAAGGTATCTCACTGAGAGATGCAGGAATATGTCCTTCTAATTGATTTCCCGATAAATTTAGTAGTCTTAAGCTACTCATGCTTCCTATATTTGTAGGGATTTCTCCTGTAAGATTATTACAAGACAAATCAAATATAGTGTTTGTAGGCAATAGATATGACACATTATACTCAATTCCTTTGATGTCAATAATAAATTCTGAATATAATTCTTCATTATTTGACACATTTGCAAATCCAATGAGCCTGTCAAGATGTGTTGGTATCCTTCCAGTGAATTTGTTGTTGGATAAATCCAACACATGCAACTTGGTAAGATTTGTGATGTCTTGAGGAATATAACCATGCAGATTATTATAGCCAAGGATTAGAGCTTCCAAGTCCTGAAAAGATGTGATGTATTGAGGAAGGTCCCCCGTCAATCCATTTTTACTTAAATCCAGCACCTGAAGTTGTGTACAATTGGCCAAAGATGCAGGCAATGTCCCAGTAAAGTTATTAGAGTGAGCAGAGAATATTTCCATTTGAGTACAATTGCCAATGCCATTAGGAATCGGTCCATCCAAGTTGTTTTTTGATAAATCTAATGTGTCTAATGAAATCAAACCATTAATACTCTCAGGTATACTCCCTGAGATATTGTTATTATATAGGGTTAGCGTAGAGAGAGAGCTTAAATGGCCTATGCTATATGGAATATGTCCAGTTAACTTGTTTGAATGCAAGGTTAAGTATTCCAACAAATGAAGCTTTCCTATGGCTCTTGGAATTGTGCCTTTCAAATTGTTGTTTGAGAGGTAAAGGAGTTGAAGGTTCTTTAAATTGGTAATGGTTTCAGGAATGCTACCAGTAAGTGTATTATTATTAAGATATAATCGACTCAATTGACTCAAATTATTAATAGTTATAGGAATACTACCATTTAATATATTATTACTCAGATCTAGGATATCCAATTGACTCAAGTGGGTAAGAGCTATAGGAATCCCACCACTAAGCATGTTTGAAGAAAGATATAACGTTTCTAATTGAGTGAAGTTGAGAATAACTTTAGGTATATTGTTAGTGAGTTTATTGTAAGAGAGATCTAAGAAGGTCAATTTGGTCAAATTGGCAATGCCTTCAGAGAGGTCAGTGAGTTTATTGTAAGAGAGATCTAAGAAGGTCAATTTGGTCAAATTGGCAATGCCTTCAGGGATGTTAGTGAGTTTATTTGCAGAGAGAAATAAGGAGGTCAATTTGTTCAAATTGGCAATGCCTTCAGGGATGTTAGTGAGTTTATTGTAAGAGAGATCTAAGGAGGTCAATTTGGTCAAATTGGCAATGCCTTCACGGAGGTCAGTGAGTTTATTGTAAGAGAGATCTAAGGAGGTCAATTTGGTCAAATTGGCAATGCCTTCAGGGATGTTAGTGAGTTTATTTGCAGAGAGAGATAAGGAGGTCAATTTGTTCAAATTGGCAATTTCTACAGGGATGTGACTAAGTCCACATTCAAGTGTTAAGTCGGTCAGCGTGGTCAAGTTGCCAATGAGTTTAGGTAGGCTTGTTGTGAGGTTAAGACGACTAAGATATAGACGAGAGAGGGGAAGCCTAAATATTCCATGAGGAATAGAACCAGAAATATTTAAGCCAGAAATCCATAGTTGCTTAAGTTTTGTCAAATTCATTGCGGCCTCCTGGTATATTGCCTGAAAATTCATTGCGGCCTCCTGGTATATTGCCTGAAAATTCATAAAATTCATTGCGGCCTCCTAGAAACAGTTGCTCTAGTTCCTGCAGCAGGCCCAAGTTGGCTGGAATAGAACCGTTGAGTGCATTGTAACGGAGGTCAAGAACTCGCAAAGCTTTAAGCTGCCCCAACTCAACTGGAATAGGACCCTCCATTGAATTACTGCTCAGGTCAAGAACTCGCAAAGCTTTAAGCTGCCCCAACTCAACTGGAATAGGACCCTCCATTGAATTACTGCTCAGGTCAAGAACTCGCAAAGCTTTAAGCAGGCCCAATTCGACTGGAATAGACCCGTTGAGTGCATTGAAGCTGAGGTCAAGTACTTGCAACGATTTAAGATGCCCAATCTCGGGAGGAATTCTTCCCTTTAACAATTGACCAGAAACATTGAACGTGCGTAATAAAGACAGATTGCCGAGAGACACAGAAAGGGTACCTTCGAACCAGTGGGTACCAGTGGGCAATGCATACCAAGAGAGGTCAATGTGGACGACTCTTTTGGTGTTTTTCCGACAGCGAATGCCATACCAATTGCAGATGTTGTGCGAGTTGTGTGCCGTCCAGTTGGAGAGCACGGCAGATGGATCCGCTGTAATGGAGTTTCTGAAGGATAAGAGAGCATGGAGGTCCCTTTTTTCGTGGGCGTCCATTGATGATGAGCCCTCTCCATGCTGAGCATGAGATTGGTGATTGATAGAGATTGGTGGAGGCAGAGAGGCAGCCATAAGGCAGAGAGAGGCAACGATGCACAGAAGCGATGATAACTTGAGGAAGGGATGCACAGAAGCGATGCACAGGACCTCCATTTCTCCCTTGTTCCCAATTACAGAAAGAAGCGTGTGAGTACTACACACATATTTATAGAGAAGAAAGCCGTGCCGTGCCGGAGACGTGCCGTGATGGGGGAGGCGTATGGAAATCGTTGACGAGTTTATTGAGACGGAGGCGTATTACTAATACTTCACCCATGCAGTGATCTTAAGGAACCCAACAATCTATTTGACACGTGACACGTAGTGTAGGTTGCAATAGGGGAGATTTGTATGATTATATATATATATATATATATATATATATATATAATTCTCAAATTTTTTATCTTTAAGCTTTATTTATGTCAAATCAATATATATATTTCTGGTCACTTATGTCAATTTAATACACTCTATTTAATAAATTCAAATTAATATGAGAAACTCTCTCCCTTTCTCCATCCCAATATAGTCAAGCCAATATGGCTAAATAACAAGTATTGATGCCATCCTCAAATTTCTTATCTTTAAGCTTTATTTATGCCAAATAAATATACTTATTCCTTGTCACTTATATCAATTTAATACACTCATTTTTATAAAGTAAAATTAATATGAGCAACTCTCTCCCTTTCTTCATCCCAATATAGTCAAGTCAATATGGCTAAATAATAAGTATTGATATCATCTTCAAATAGTTGCTGGTTGGTTACTCACGATCACAAAAAAAAATAAAAAAATCATCCTCAAATTTCTTATCTTTAAGCTTTATTTATGTCAAATCAATATACTTATTTCTTGCCACTTATGTCAATTTAATACACTCGTTTTAATAAATTCAAATTAATATTAGCAACTCTCTCCCTTTCTCCATCCAAATATAGTCAAGTCAATATGGCTAAATAACAAGTATTGATATCATCCTCAAATTTCTTATCTTTAAGCTTTATTTCTGTCAAATTAATATACTTATTTCTTGCCATTTATGTCAATTTAATACACTCATTTTTATAAAATCAAATTAATATGAGCAACTCTCTCCCTTTCTCCATCCCAATATCGTCAATTCAATATAGATAAATAACAAGTATTGATAGCATCCTCAAATCGTTGTTGGGTTCACAAAAAAAAAAATATCATCCTCATATTTCTTAGCTTTAAGATTTATTTATGTCAAATCAATATACTTATTTCTTGTCACTTATGTCAATTTAATACACTCATTTTAATAGATTCAAATTAATATGAGCAACTCTCTCCCTTTCAACATCTCAATTTAGTCAAGTCAATATAGCTAAATAACAAGTATTGATATCATCCTCAAATTTCTTATCTTTAAGATTTACTTCTATCAAATCGATATACTTATTTCCTTTCACTTATGTCAATTTAATACACTCATTTTTATAAAGTCAAATTACTATGAGAAACTCTCTCCCTTTCTCCATCCCAATATAGTCAAGTCAATATGGCTAAATTAAAAGTATTGGTATCATCCTCAAATAATTGTTGGGTTCCTCAAGGTCACAAGAATATATATATATATATATATATATATATATATATATATATATATATATATATATATATATATATATCATCCTCAAATTTATTATCTTTAAGTTTTATTTGTGTCAAATCAATATACTTATTTCTTGTGACTTATGTCAATTTAATACACTCATTTTAATAAATTCAAAATAATATGAACAACTCTCGCCCTTTCTCCATCCCAATATAGTCAAGTCAATTATGGCTAAATAACAAGTATTGATATCGTCCTCAAATTTATTATCTTTAAGATTTATTTAAGTCAAATCAATCTACTTATTTCTTGTCACTTATGTCAATTTAATACACTCATTTTTATAAATTCAAATTAATATGAGCAACTCTCTCCCTTTCTCCATCCCAATATAGTCAATTCAATATGGATAAATAACAAGTATTGATATAGTCTAATAAAAACATGAAAGTTGGAGGAAAATGTTGCAAGCCGGACTACATGTCAAGTAGGTTGTTGGGTTTCTTGGGGTCAAAAAAAAAATGATCGTCAAATTTCTTATCTTTAAGCTTTATTTATGTCAAATCTATATACTTATTTCTTGTCACTTACGTCAATTAATACACTCATTTTAATAAAGTAAAATCAATATGAGCTAATCTCTCCCTTTCTCCATCCCAATATAGTCAAGTCAATATAGCTAAATAAAAAGTATTGATATAATCTAATAAAAACATGAAAGTTGGAGGAAAATGTAATTTTCACTTTGCTAGAGAAATTTCCCCCAAATTTCTTAACCCCTATGCTCTACTTATGTGAAGTTAAAGTATTTATTTTCTTCCACTTATGTCAAGTTAATACATTCATTTCAATAAATTCAAGTTAATATGGGTCCCTAACAAGATTAATAAAATTATTAAAGTCTCAAATAAATGTACTTTTCCTCCATTAAAGAAATATCCCAAATTTCATATCCTTATTCTTTACTTATGTCAAATGAATACATTCATTTTAATAAAGTCACCCATGAGGTGTATACCAATTAGTTTGTGATGGGTTTAGTCCCTAGTAGGTAATAGGTTCAAATCCCATGGGTCGCAGGAGGGGTGGAAGCCACTCTAACTCCATTTTTCATTTTGTTTAAGAATTTTCCTCCAAATTTCTTCGCCCTTCAATTATTCCAAGTCAATACTTTCATTTCAATAAATTCAAGTTAATATGGGTCCCTCACAAACATTATAGAGTCTAATAAATATACTCCCCTAAAAATCCAATTTCCTCCAAATTTCTCCAAATTTCTCCAAAATTCTCACCCCTGTACTTTATTTATGTGAAATCATAACACTTATTTCCCTCCACTTATGCCAATTCAATACACTCATTTTAATAAGATCAAGTTAATATGAGAAACTCCCTACCTTTCTCCATTCTAATAAAGTTGAAGTTAGAATGAGTAACTCACAAGCATTGATATAGTTGAATAAAAACATTAAAGTTGGTGAAAAATACAATTTTCACTTTGTTGAAGAAATTTCCCCAAAATTTTCTCGGTCCAGATGCCCCACTTATGTCAAGGTAACATATTTGTTCTCCTCCACTTATGTCAAGTCAAATACATTCATTTCAATAAATTTAAGTTAATATAGATTCCTCACAAGAATTGATAAAGTCCAATAAAAATATTTGAGTCCCATAATAATCCAATTTTTATAAATTTCCTCCAAATTTCTTGCCCATATACTTTATTTATGTCAAAGCAATACATGTATTTCCCTCTACTTATGTCAATTCAATCAACTCATTATTATAAATTATATGAGCACCTCCCTCTTTTTCTCCATCTCAATATGAGTAACTCGCAAACATTGATATAGTCTAACAAAAACATTAAAGTTGGAGAAAAACACAATTTTCATTTTATTGAAGAAATTTATCCCAATAAAAAATAAAATTTTAGCTTTCCAAATACAACCTCTAGCTTTAAGTTTTTAATTCTTAATTAAAAATAAATAAATAAATTTCTTTTATATTTTTATTAAGTATATATTTTAATTTTAATTTTTTTATTTTTATATTTTAATAAATATGTGAAAAATAATATATATAATTAAAATATATCATTTCCATATTTTATTTTTTAATATCAAATAAATAAAAAAATAGTATTGAGAGGCTCTCTCAAGCCTAATATGGTAGAGATGTTGTAACCAATGTCTTGTAAACATTTTAACTCGGTTAAAATAAAAATAAATAAAATAATTTATAATTATAATTATCAATAAAAAAATTGACTCGGTATGTATATATATAGACCAACCTAGATCCATCTTAACTCTGGATCTACCAAGTGCCAAGAGGGATCAAATCTCTTTTCACTTTAAAAGAGATTCGTATCTCCAAAGATTTAATTCCTCTAGACTATACTTTTAATGAGGTTAAAATAAAATAAATTATAAAAAATAAAATTAATAGTTATATTTATAAGTATTAATGAAGACAAGCCTAAATCCATCTTAATTTCAGATCTACCAAGTGTTGAGAGGGATCAAATATATTTTCACTTTAATTTGATTCCTCTTCACCAGATTTAAGATGGAATAGTGTAATCATTAGTTATGTAATGTTTTATCTTTAATATAAGTTAAGTTTAATATACAAAATTAATAATAATAATTTAGTGGAAATTAAATCTCTAATATTTATTTTTATAACAAAAATAAAAATAATAAAAATAATCAATCTCCTGCATAGTATGGTAGAGATGTTGTAATGGAATGTCATGTGAACATTTTGATTTGGTTAAAATAAAATAAAAATAAAAATAACCTTACATTAAAATAAAAATAATTTCAGAATACCCTTGATGGGGGTGAGGAGAGACAAGCCGATAGTGACATGATCTATGCCTCTAATATGGTCTTCAATATCGGGCAGGGTTGGTGCTAGTGCTGGCTAAGATGCACGTCCACATCTCCAAAGTACAGCAAGAGGAAAACAATAAGAATATCCTCGAAGCACATTTGGGTAAGCATTCACCATGATTGGAATTTCGTGCTACATGCAACAAGGGCTTTAGAATTCCTCCACGGAAGAAATTCTTGTGGGTATGTTTATATATTCAAACCCTCATATCATACTGTCATTGTAATTTTCTCAGGTCTTCTTGGTCTTTGGCTGGTATCTCTATGTTTGAGACCCTGTCTTCGAACTATAATGTATATGTTTGTAGGATGTGTATAGGTTGGATATGTCGATGGTTTTTTTGGAAACCTGAGGCTTGGACCCAAAAACCACCTTACTTGTCTTAGTTATGTGATTAATTATGTCCCTATGTATTTATAGTTCATTAAGTTCACCACTGAGCCTATCGAGGATTGGGGTTTTCAATCCAACTGCTCGGATAATCTAAAAATATTTTGGTATGATCTAGATTTATGCAGGAACACAACAAAATACAAAAATTACCATAAAAATAGAAATACAATGGAAATAAGGCTTCATTTCATTAATATCAAATCACAAAAATATGCTTACAAACATGATGGAAATAAAATAGCTAGGGTGTTGGTAGCGAATCTCTAAGAAGAGATGTGGTGACTACAGACCTCTGAACTATATTACAATAAGGCTCAAGGGCCTATTTATTATGGAGAAACAATGGAGAATTCTAAACGTCCAAAAACCTAACCCTAGGAGATGAAGCACCAAAACTATGGGCCCCGTTTGGGTAAATTGGTCTTTCAACTTCCCAAGGACGTAACTTCGGCATAATATCTCTGTTTAGGGCTTAAAAATGGCTCCGAAAGTTTAGGACCCGAAAAAATGCTGAAAATAGTAAGTTGTGAAAAAACTGAAAGAGAAAATGGAGGGGCCCCAAGTGGAATAGGTGGGTGGCCACCAATATCCACCTGGATCATTCCTCCCCCCTTAGGAAGCAATTGTCCCCATTGCGTTGAGTTCCTCCATGAGATGAGGAAACTTCTGTTGAACTTGGTTCCTGGTGAACCACTTGCCTTGGTGTAGGAGTTGGCCAACTTTGACAACCCGATACAGTTGGATATTTTGTTGGCGAGTGTTCTTGATTTGCATGTCCCTGATACAGTCTGTGGTGGCCTGTTCCATGCAGTCTGGGTTTAACTCTTTTGGTGTGAGATCTTATGCAATGTCAGAGGTGTCCAATAGAGGTGGGAAGTAGGGATGAAGGTGGTCTACATTGAATACTAGGTGCAAACCAAGGAATGGTGGAATACTAAGCTCAAAGGCATTGTTCCCTATAGCCTTGGTGATGGTGTAAGACCCATATTGGAGTGGGAAAATATTGCCGTGGGGTCCAGTGAGACCCTCCTTCTGTAAATGTAGCCACACTTTTTTTCCCACCTAGAAGTTGTGTGGCACCCGATGTTGATCATGTTGTTGCTTGTACTTAGTATTAGCTCTGTCCAATATGTCATGAACCTGTTGGCGGATGTGCTGAATGCGCTCGATGAAGTTTTTTGCTTTGTCAGCTTCAGACTGGAAGGCTCTCATCCCATGTGCGTGGATGTTTTGAATTGTACATGCGTAGAATGTGTACAATCATCCCGTTGACGACCTATGTCTGGCCATCAGTTTGGGGATGGAAAGTTGTGGAATTGGTGAGCTTGGTGTCCAACATTGACCAAAGGCTGGACCAAAATGTGCTGAGGAACTTGTTGTCGCGATCTGATATGATAGACTATGAGATACCAAAGTGCACCCACACTCGTTCAAAGAAGAGTTTAGCAGTGGCTTCTGCTGTGATATTCTTCTTGCAGGCCGCCATAATGGCCATCTTTGAGAATCTGTCGACGACCACGAAAACACAGTCATTTCCATGCTTAGTAGAAGGAAGGCCTGACATGTAATACATGGAGATGGATTCCCAAGGTCGACTAGGGGTAGGTAGCAGAGTATAGAGCCCTTGCTTCTCGATGGTCGGTTTGGCAATGGCACAAGTAGTGCAGGATCTGATGTACTTCCCGACATCCTGTCGAAGGTCCGACCAATAGAAATACTTCTGTAGTACTGCCACTATTTTCTCGACCCCAAAATTCCCAGCGACTCGACTATAGTGTGCTTCCCATATCATCTTGGCATGCTCACTTGAAGGAACTCAAAGGTGTTCCAGGTGACATAATAATGCATCTTGGAGGTGAAAATTTGGAACTTTCATACCCCCCAAGAGTGCCTTGTATGTGTAGCTGAATTCTGGATCGCTCTTATAGAGAAGAAGCCAATCAGAAGTCTCATGCCCACAATATTTGAGAACAGTGGTTATGGCCACGATCGATGGTCGGCTGAGGCAATCTGCAACATTATTGGTGCTACCCTTCTTGTACTTGATGTTCAAATGAAATTGTTGCAGATATGTAGACCACTTCTGATGGCAATCGTTCTGTAACTTCCCTTGTGTCTGTATGAACTGAAAGGGTCGGCGGTTTGTGTGGATGATTGTCTCCTTCCCCAAAATGTAATGCTTCCATTGTCGACAAGCCTGCACAATGGAATACATTTCTTTTTCATAAGTGGGATACTTTTGAACTATGTCAGACAATGTCTCACTGTGATATGCCACTGGATGCCCCTGTTGAGTAAGAACTGCCCCAATGGCATAGTCAGAGGCATCTGTCTTGATCTCAAATGGTTGTTGCAAGTCTGGTAATGTGCGCACTGGGGAAAAATAGAGGCGATGTTTCAATTCTACGAACACCTTCTATTGAGATTCCAACCAGCATAATTTTGCTTTTGCTCCTCCCTTGGTGACTTGACTCAAGGGCCAAGTGATATGAGAGAATCCCAACATGAACCTGCGGTAGAAATTAGCAAGACCCAGAAAGTTGCAAAGCTCTGTTAGGGTCATTGCGGCTGGCCAATCCTGAATGACTTGGATCTTGGCTGGATCCACATGTACCCCCCTTTCATCAATAATGTATCCCAGATATTGAACCTGGGTCATGCTAAAAGTGCACTTCTCCAAAGTGGCACACAACTTGTGTTGCCGCAGTGTTTGGAGGACTTCCCGAATGTGGTGGAGGTTCTCTTCCCAAGTCTAGCTGAAGATAAGAATGTCATCCAAGTATACCACTACCAATGAGTTGGTGAATGGATGCAAGATGTCATCCATCAACCTCATGAAGGTTGCGGGAGCATTTTTCAATCCGAAAGGCATGACGAGCCATTCAAAAAGGCCCTACTTGGCTTTGAAGGCAGTCTTCCACACATCAGAGGGTTCAATTGGTACATGGTGATACCCAAACTTCAAGTCGATCTTGCTGAAATATTTTTCCCCTTTGAGTTGGTCCAGAAGGTCATCAATCCATGGGATCGGATATCTATTCCGGACAGTGATATTTTTCAGCGCCCGATAATCAATAAAGAGTCTCCAAGTCCCATCCTTCTTCTGTACCAACACGATCGGGCTCCCACAAGGTGATGAAATTGGTCGGATGTGAAATTTCTGTAGCAGTTCCTGAATTTGCCTCTTGATTTCATCATTCTCTAGAACAGAGCACCTATAGATCGGTCCATTGGGTAGCAGCGCACCTGGGGTTAGGTCAATGGGGTGCTTGACCTGACAGTGTAGAGACACCCCTGTGGGTGAGGTGAAGATGTCCCCGTACTCGTCCACAACCTTGTCCATTTGTTGTTGTCGTGTAGAGGAGCCATGTCTGGAGGTCGTGGCCACAGTATTCTTCTTGCCTTGGGGGCAGATCATCAGGAAAACAAATTTCCTGGTTTGGGAAATGAGCTTACTGCATTGTTTTGCAGTAACCAATGAGATAGTGGGTGGTGGTGGTACCTCTGGTATCCTGTACAATTTATTTCCCAAAGTAACAATAATAGCACCAGGCCAGGACTCATACACAGCCTGTCGCTTCCACAAGTATGGTTGGCCTAATAATACATCAGAAACATCAATAGGAGCAATGTCACAAAATACCTCATCCATGAAGGGCTTGATGCTATAGGGGAGGCAACACTGCTGGTTGATGCGGAGATCCCATCCTTGGTGAAGCCACCCAATGGTGTATGGTTGTGGGTGCACTATGGTCGGCAAGCCCAACCACTTCACGACATCTGTTGAAATGAGGTTATTTTGGCTCCCATTGTCTACAATGAACCGTAGCAGGGAACCCTTTACCCACATCTGGGAGTGGAAGAGATGCTCCGCCTCCTCTGGATCTTTTGGTTCCTCCTTCTAGATCTTCATAGTGGAAATAGTGGCGTTTGGCATTGCATCAATCATTTGATTTCCTTTGTCATTCACCTTGTTAGGTTCTGATTCAGAGTCAGAGCATGCATCTGATTCAGAAGCCCTCATCTCAGCCACCAATGACTGCTTATTCTGACACTCACTTATGTTGTGAGTGGAGCTCTTATGGAACTCACACCACTTTCCTGTGTCCTTCTTTGGCTTCGTGGTGTTGTTCTTTGATTGTGCCTTTGGCAGGTTGTCTTGGGCCGCCATGCCTTGGCGTTGTCCTTTGTTCTGCGGTTTGGGGGCACTTTTCCCTTGCTTTTGATTCACAAATCCAAAGGCTCGCTTCTTCTGTTTGAATTTCTGCTCAATCTTGGCAGCATAACAGTATCCCATACCAAGCGAGGAGATGTCGAGGAACTACATTTCCTCTTGAATTTATCTGTGCAGAAAACCGCAACATTTTAGCGCCAAATGTTTCTCTGAATCTTTGATACCCAAATTTGTCTGCAGGGTATGGAACAGATTCATTAGCTCATGCACATCTTGATCCCTTTTTTGTCGCTGCATGGTCCATTGTATGTACTTGTCCTCATAGCTCCCCATGGGATAGTATTGTTCCTTGATGGCATCTGGGAAAAAATTCCAAGTGGGTACGACTGAGAACAGAGAGGGTTCTGTCTCATCCATTTTCTCACAGCAGGTTTCCCACCAGTCCTTGACATGGAGGATAGCTTTGAGGAGTGCAAAAATAATCTTCTCCTGGTCTGAAAAAACATGAACTGAGAAATATCCTTCTAATAGATTCAACCATCTATCTATGGCATTTGCATCTATTTCACCCTAAAGGCGGGAACAAAGCGATCAGACGAAAGGGAGTCGTGCTCTCAAAGAAAGGCTATTGATGCGATGGCACCGCTAGTGGGGCACGTCGAAGGATCCGGGTGTTATCCATCATCGTATCTTTGTTTTTCTTTATGGGCCTCTTGGTTAATATTTTGATAGGATCATGCTCCTCGCTCCCCATCTTTCTTTTCATCTCCATGGGTGTTCGGGCCAAGGCTTAAGTAGGCTAATCTTTGCAAAGCATCCCATTGTGATTTGTTCTAATTTTTACACCGACTCTCACAGACATGCAAAGAAGGACGAGAATCCCCAAGGTATCGTCCGATACCATAGGGGCCCCTTTGCGTGGTGAACGCACAGAAGGTAATAACTACAAACACAGAAATTACAGTAAAATAAAGCCATTTAATTAATATCAAATCGTTGCGAAATACGCTTACAAACATGATGGAAATAAAATAGCTAGGGTGCTAGTAGCGAATCTCTGAGAAGAGATGTGGCGACTACAGACCTCTAAACTGTATTACAATGAGCCTCGAGGGCCTATTTATTATGGAGAAACAATGGAGAATTATAAACATCCAAAAACCTAACCCTGGGAGATGAAGCGCCAAAACTATGGGCCCTGTTTTGGTAAATTGGTGTTTCAACTTCCCAGGGATGTAACTTTGGCATACTATCTCCGTTTGGGGCTTCAAAATGGCTCCGGAAGTTTAGGACCCAAAAAAATGCTAAAAATAGTAAGTTGTGAAAAAAAATGAAAGAGACAATGGTGGGGCCCCAAGGGGAATAGGCGGGTGGCCACCAATATCCACCTGGATTATGGTATGACTGTTCTTGGATGGGTCGTGAGGGTTTACCCATATGCTTCATTTCTTTAGTCTTTAGCTAGTTTCCTGGTTTGTGTGGTAACTACGGGGTTGGTTTACATGGGAATTTTGTGGATGTAAATCTGAAGAGACATATGAAAAAGAGAAAAAGGAATTTTTCATGGGGTTCATTCTAATGTTATTGTCTCAATTGAAATTGTCTTTCTAACTTCCACATGAACGCACCTTCATATTGTTCAGTGGCACCCCCTTCATATCTGCCTATATGTTTTATGGTCTACTACAACGAAGCACCTACTAAGGGGAGAGGGGGCGGGGTTTATTAATTTCAACATGTCTTTGCATTTCTCAATCTTTTAATTATTGGTTTCTTTTTATGGCTCGGTGGAACGCTCTCCAACAATGAAGGGCCAAAGGAGGTCACGGCCATAGAAAAAGCAGTGTGAAAGGAAGAGAGAAGTCTCATTCCAAGCCAGGTAGAGGAAAGATCCACAGAACAACTTAGGACAATATTAAAAATATCGTTAAATATTATTAGTCCAACACACACCCTCAGGAAAGACAAATAATAAAAGATTGGGTAAAAGACTCAGGTCAGTTGTAATATCCCTGATGTAAGCCACCATAAAAAATCTAGTAAAATGAGGGTTGTTAAATAATTAAATATTAATAATTTTTTTTTTTTGTAAATTCGGTGGATCCATTCCATTTTCTATTTATATTTAAAAGACATGCTACATAATATATAAAAGTAAGATTTTGGCCTCAACCTGCCCGTAGGAAACCAGGTCTGTTGGCCATCTAAATGCATGATAAGCATTCTAGAACTGAAATTGTTTCATACGTCTAAACTTCTCATGTGCTATCTGTCCTATTGCTACAGTTTTTGCATTCCTATAACAGAAGGAAAATTCATTTCTGAATTGCAAAATCATCAAAATTTAGATAAGAAAAGCATCAAAAATTATAAAAGACAGAGCTGTTATGCATCTGAAGAAGAGACTGGTGCTGGGTCTTTAGCATTGGACCTGGGCATTTCTGCTTGTTGGAGCTATTGAAGAAGCTGTTGGAGGAGCTTTTCCATCCGGCCTACTTTATCATCCATTCTGCTGACTCGATCAACTCTCTGATATTGTGTTATCTTGATGCGCTGGAGCTGGTCCTGGATTTCCTGAAGTTGAGCTTGAAGGCTAGTTCCTGGCTTTACTGGTTCCGCCTGAGCTTGAACAGGATGAAAGCTCTAAATCGCTTTCGCTATCAGACATTTCACTATCCAATAAGTGTGGATAGTCTGGTTGAATAAAGTGAGGCGGCCTCTAGTGTTGCCTGGATCTGTAATAAAATCTAAAATTTTTGCTTCTATCTCATTTTCCTCCGGTTCGGTTTGGATTTCCGCTTCCCATCCCCTAATTTCTTGCCTTACTTTGGAGGAATTTCCCATTACATAAGTGGCTGCTAACGTTTCCAAGTGTTCCTGGTTTGTTTTGCATCCTCGTTTCACAGGGGCTGGCTCTGGCTGAACTGGCTATTTTCCTTTCCCTCCCTTGATCCTTGCATGACGTTTTCCCATTTCTGTAGAGTTCCTATAAGCAAGCACTGACAGACCAAATCGAACAGCAACAAAATAAGGAGTTAGTTCGGTATAGTCAATGCGCCACCTTTGGGCATTGATGTCAAGATTTACATACAAACAACGGAGCCCAACCCGGATGCATATACTTTGCATCCGGTAGGAAGGATCATTTACATGGGCCGTGGACCTCTGGGTGGGGTACATAAGGCAACGCCTGAAATTAAGATTCCAAATATCCCTATGCTGGATGAACTTCTTACCACTATAGGCAGCCACACTATGCGGAAGCCTGAGACTGGTATGCACAGTAAATAGAGGATGAGAATTGTGAGGGTTAGGAGTCAGGCTAAGAGGAGAACGGGGAGGTGGGGGTATGTGCACCTCTATTCTATTCCTTGAACTACCCTGAAACCCTTTGGGAGTGGCCAACTAGTCATCTTGAGAGAGCACGCTGAGGAAGGTTTCAGTGCGATTGGAATCGAAACGGAGAGGAAGAAAATGATGCCAGTGCGTAATGGAGTAAATCTTAGCCAGATGAAGCCCTTGTCCTGACTGAATGATTTTTAAACTATTTCGAAACTGGACTTGACTGAGTCGATTACGAAGGCATTTGATACAATTCTCAGCACGAGTAAGCTTACTATTTAAAAGACTGCCATGAAACTGATTGCCTAAATTCCCATGAAGGCAAAGGACTACGACCATTGTTGGATTGACGCGGCCTTGTGGGCATATAGGGGATATGGTCTGGACCAACGAAATACAAGGGTTGCGGAAACACGGCAGGACGGGTTGCATTGCAGGGGTTTCAGAATACAAATTATTAATCAAACTCGTCCTATCTTGATTATACAGAGGACTAAACAAATCAACTGCAATAGTCTTCATAATAGCTAGTTAAATAACATAAACATACCCTGATAGGATTGTAAGAGTGTTCGAATGGTAGTTGTTGTGCCTTCTCCTCATCGCCTCCAGAAAATTGCATGCAATAGACCATGCATGAATGAATGGAGGAGTAGAGGGAGCGCTCTTACCTTTGCGGAAACTTGCTTTCTATGAGCTGTCAAAACAGCCTGGCCACCCTTCACCATTATTTGGATCTGGCTGTTCGCACACTTCACTGGTCTTGCCTGACAGACATTCATTAACATTCTTAATGGCTTAGATTGGGAGCGCGTGCCAAGTTTCCACGACACGGATTTCTTTGTGTCGGTTAAGAACCCCGATCGGGGGGTTGAAGATCTTGGTTGACAATAAGTTGAAGAGAGTGTAGTTCTACATTCCAGATAGGATCCGTAGGGTGACCTTCAATGGGGCGTTCTACATTTTGGCAACCCCAATTGGCCAAGTAATCTGCTGTTGTATTGCCTTTTCTTCCTACATGGCTGGGGATGAGATACTCTATACATTTCACCAGTTGACTAATGTCTTCTATAAGGCCTGTTGTTCTCTAGCTTTGAGAGATTTTCTCCCATGGAGTGCCTTTTTGAAGTTTTTGAAGAATCCTTGTTACCAATGCTGAATCACCCTCTACTATGATTCTCTGATAAGTTTCTCTAATTGCTATCAAAAGACCTTGTTTGACCACCATTAGTTCTGCTTCATTATTGGTGGCATGGCCCAAGTCAAATGCATAGAATCTACAGACTGTCCCCTGAGAGTTTCAGAAGAGTCCTCCTGCCCCATCCTGCCCTGGGTTTCCTTTCGAGGCTCCATCGTAATTGAGTTTAAGAAAGCCTGGTTGTGGGGTAATCCATTGTTCTTGACTTGATTGATTGGGTGGTCTGAATTTCCATAGACCCTTGCTAAGCATTTGCGGTTTGAGATTCAGGTTTTCTAAAATCTGTGATTCAATACCCACTGTTTGCCAATCTTCATCTGACCAAATTTCTGTTAAAATGGTTTCTCGAATGTTGTCTACGGAGCGTTGCCAGATATAGTTCATTGGTTGATATTTTTCTTGGAAGATTCTCTGATTTCTCTCTTTCCATGTGTTCCAGAGTAGGAATCTGTATGATAGGGTCCAGGCTCTATTTATTACCTGACAATGAAATCTTCCTTTTCTCCAATTGACTATTGTTTCCGTTAGGCTGCCATTATTTTTATCTGTCTGTCGAAACAGCTGAGCCAGGTTCTCCCAGAGCGGTTGCACCTTTGTGCAGAGGTTAAGAAGATGTTCTGTCGTCTCAGCTTCGTAAGTACAAAAGGGGCATCGCGATGGTCCTATCATGCCTCGTTTTTGGAGGTTCTCCCATGTCAGAATTCTTCGGTGACTTACTAACCATAAGAAATATGTCACCTTTGGCCAATGTCTCAATTCCTAGATTCGTTTCCATATTGGTTGGGCATTATCCTGAGCTTGGTGGGATTGGATATAGTAGCCTTCCTTAATAGTGAACAGCCCTCTTTTTTGGTGGCCCCAACGAAGGATATCTGGGCCTGAGATATTGCGAAGCTTACGTTTACTGAGCTCCTTAGCGAAATTATTCCATTGCTGCGTTGCTGGAGCTTGCGGCCACCAAGTTTTGTCTTTCCATTGCCACCATATTCCATTTTGGGTATTTGACCAATACTACTGTACAAGCCTGTTGTTGGGGGTATTCGTGTATATGAAAATTTCCCCCAAGTCCAATCGTGTAAACAGTTTTTCTTGTTGTTGCCATGAATCTTCCCAAAACAGAGCTGTTTTGCCGTCTCTAATTTCCCAAAAACTATGTACGCGGATTATATGTCTGTTCAATGCTGCTAGATTCCATATTGAGGATCCTTTTGGTGTCCTGTCAATTTTTAGTCGGCCTGAGATTGTAATTGGCATTTCATATTTTGTTTGCCATATTTTATTCCAGAGTTCTTGCCCTCCCATGAGCCAGCGCCACCAGAGTTTTGCACCCAACACATTATTGAGGATGAAGGGGTCTCAGAGTCCCAATCCACCTGCTGCCTTCGATCTTAGTAATTTTTCCCACGAGAGAAGCGCCCACTTTCTGTTACCTTGGGCTTCTTGCCATAAAAGTTTTTTGAAAGTGTCTATTAATTGAGCACATATCCCTTTCGGGCAAGCCCTTCCCGACAACTAATAGATAGGTAATGCTTGTAGCACCGATTTTAGTAATATGAGGCGGCCTGGTGCATTCAAAGTTCTAAAGGCCCAGTTTTGAATTCGTTTCTCTACTCTTACAATAATCTCTTTCCAATCTGCAAGGAGGGTGGGTCCTGGATTTAAAAACATGCCTAGGTATTTCAGGGGAAAGGATCCCCATTGAAATCCTAGGGTCCTAGCAAGGTGATTCTGCAGCTCTACTATACAGTTAAAGAAATAAACATTGGATTTATCTTTGTTGATTTCCGTACCCGAAGCTTCTATGAATATTTCCAGAATTTTGAGGATGGTTTTGCATTCTTTTAGTGAGGCCATACAAAATAGGAGAGTGTCATCAACGAATTGTTGATGAGTCAATGGGAGTTGGGGTCCCCACAATTGCAATCCCTGTAGCTTCCCTTCTGCAACTTGGGCTTTGATTAATCTTCCTAAACCTTCTGCAGCAATAATGAAGAGAAATGGAGACAGGGGGTCTCCTTGTGTGAGGCCTGTGGAGCTATTAAACGGAACTGAAGGACTACCATTCAGGAGTATTGAGAAATGCGGAGAGGATATGAATGAGCGCAACCATTGAAGCCATTTGTCATTGAACCCAAAGGCGCGCATGACCTCAATCAGGTACTGCCAACTGATGTGGTCGTAGGCTTTAGATAAATCCAATTTTATTAGAAATCCTTTCTTTTTGTCTTTCTTGAGAGTATGAATTGCTTCCTGTGCTACCACTATTCCGTCCAAAATTTGTCTTCCTTGCACAAAACCTGTTTGTTCCGGGGCAATTAGCTTAGGCATCAAAGGTTTAAGACGATTAACCATAATAGTAGAGAGAATTTTGTATATCACATTGCAGAGCGCTATCGGTCGGAAGCCAACTGGGGTATCAGCATTTTTTTGCTTTGGAATAAGTGTCAGAAAGGTTTCGTTCAGAGCTGGAGATACCTTTTTGTTTCTCCGGGATTCCTCCACAACTTCTAGGATATCGGGACCTATAAATGGCCATGCTGCTTTGAAAAAATCACTGGTGAACCCATCAGGCCCCAGGGCTTTATTTTGAGGTAGCTGTAAGACCGCCTCTTCAACCTCTTCAAGTGTAACAGCTCTCAGCAGCGCAAGATTTTGTTCACGAGTGACCAATTGAGGAACGTGCACAGTGATCCTTTGTATAGTTGTCTAGCGGTTAGGGAGTGGTTTCGTAAGGAGATCCTGGAAATGGTTAACCAATTCTCTTTCCATATCTTCATGTTTGATTAGTCTCTCTCCATTTGCTGCTTTTAAAGAGAAAATTCGGTTGTGTTGGCGCCTCTGTACCATTGCTCAATGAAATAATTTTGTATTACGGTCACCCTCTTTAAGCCAGTTAACACGAGATTTCTACTTCCACAGGATCTCCTCTTATTTTCTTCGCTCTTCTTGATGGCTGAGAGTGCGTCCTTCCTCCATGGCTAGCTCCTCTGTTCTACCATGTATTATGATTTGCTGTTGAATCACCTTCATTTTTTCGTTCAGACGGATTTGGTCTTGGTGTATATTACCAAATTCATTATGGTTCCAACGTTTGATTTCCCCTTTTAATTGTTTCAGACGTAGCTGGAAAGTGTGCATCTTGTTGTGGCCTCGGACTGGGTTTGACTACCACCAGTTTTTAACCTTTTCCATGAAACCTGGGTCCCGTAGCCAGAAAAGTTCAAACCTAAAGGGTCGGTTCTGGCGACTTTCTTTCACATCAATCTCCAATCTGATCGGCCAGTGGTCAGAGCCCAGTGCAGGAAGAATAGCGGCTTCATAGTATATATCCCGGCTTACCAAAGCTTCAGTTGCTAAAAAACGATCCAACCTGGAGGCGATCTGATGCTGTTCTCCTCTGCGGTTATTCCAGGTATATTTTCCATTAACTGTTGGAATATCTACTAGACAGAGATCATGTAGAACTTCTTTAAAAAGAGTCATTTCTGGTTCCTCTTTTTGGATTCCTCCCTTTTTTTCCGAAAGATTTAGAATCATATTGAAATCTCCTCCTAAAAGCCAATATTTTTCATTATGCATTGTACTCAACTTACGTATATCCTGTAGAAATTCAGCACGCTCTCCTGGGATCGGGGGTCCATATACATCCGAGATTAGTACCTTGTCCTCTGCTCCAATCTGGCGGAAGGTTGCTGTTATAATTCGGGGCAAGCCTATCCATCCCTCTACTATGATTTCCGCTCCATTCCAGAGGATGGCTATTCCTCCCGACGTCCCCCTTGCATCAATAGCCATGACCTCGTATTGTATTTTAAGTGATTTCAGTATAGACTCGAGCTTCTGCCCCGTGACCTTTGCTTCTTGTAGCAACATAACCTGAGGTTTCTTAGCCTATAGTTTATCTTTCAGATGTCTCTGTTTACCTTTGTTGTTCAGACCCCGTATGTTCCAGGAGAGCACCTTCATTAAGAATTTTTAGGTAGTTGTTGAAATACCATTGTTAACGGTATTATCTTTCCTGTATTAATCAGCATTTCTCCTACTAACTGTATTGATTCTTGCAGGGTTGGTCGTCCTCTCTTTTTGGCCTGTTTTGATGGAGGAGGTGCCTTTTTTCCGGCTGCTTCTTCTTGTTCTTTAGCTTCTCGCTGGGCTTGATTTGTCAGATAATGCTCAAAAGTTTCCTTATACAATTTCTTCTGATCTGTCGGAATGAAACGGTCATCAAGATTTCGCCATTCAAACAGAAGACGTTTCAACAATTTCTCTTCTGCGCTCAAATCATCTTTGGGTTGTTCAACCTCCATTGGAGTGAGTTCGTGCTGAGCAATATCTTCAGGTGCTTCCAAGTCCGGCCCTGCCTTCCTCTTTGAGGATTGGATTTTTTGTACTATCTCCGCTTGTCCTTCTACCGGGATCTCCACTACAATCTCTGCACCCGACTGTTCACCTTCCTCTTGAAGCACCTCATACCTATTAGTTGTTGTTGTCGATCCAGGAGGGTTTTGCTTTATATTCAACCCTTGGCCCTGGTTCGCTGTTCACTGTTGTATTTT
Organism: Pinus albicaulis; assembly: GCA_034641835.2. Classification (NCBI taxonomy): domain Eukaryota; kingdom Viridiplantae; phylum Streptophyta; class Pinopsida; order Pinales; family Pinaceae; genus Pinus; species Pinus albicaulis. Next base: position 20,421 of record JAXQQM020086468.1, on the reverse strand, counting down.
TTTTGTGTTGACTGTAACAAAGCCTTCTTCATCCTGCCGAGGTGGTTTATCAGGGCCATTGACTCGCGATGGTTGTTGCTCTGGAGCGTTTAAGGGAAAGGATTTGTACAGATGTCCGTACTCATGGCATCGGCGACAGCGAAAGGGTATATGTTCATAATCTATAAGCTGGGGCCAGATTTTACCCTCGTATTCCAGTTCTATCATCTCTGGTAAGGGTTCAAAGATATTCATGTACACACATATTCTAGCAAAGGATGTATAGCGACCCCGGGCTGTGGAGTCTGCAATTTTAACAAATGTGCCCAATGAGTTTCCTATTCCTTCCAAAATTTCAGGGTCCCAAAAATCCATAGGGAGCCCAAATAGCCGAACCCAAACTGGAGCAGCCAGAAATTGCTCTTGTTCGGGGTTATAACATTCCTCCCATTGCCTTAGAAAAAGCCCAGCATTGCTGTAAAAATAGGGCCCTCCCTCAAAAATTCGTTCTTTATCTTGTAAATTTGAAAAAATAACTGTAAAAAAACCTTTGGCTCCTAATTTCAGATCAATGTGACCTTTAGGTTGCCATTTTGTTTGAATCCATTTTAATAATTCCTTTTCTGAAGGCCAGATACCTATAAACTTACAGATTAGTGCATGATTCTTCATATATCCTCGATACTCGTCCAATTTTGTCGCTGGTATAACAAATCTTGGCATCTTTGCTGCCCTTGGCAAGCATTGTCCTTTCATCTTGGCTTGCCATTCTGCACACAGGACAGGGGCAGACTTTTGCTGTGTAGAAGCTGAATGTGATGGCCGCTGTGATTGATCCCCGCTTGTGATATTACGGTAGGAGGGTGGCTGCCCTCCCCCCGAGGACGCAGCCATGAATCGGCCAATCAGCTGCAGCGGTTTGCTTCGAAACCCTGGCAATCTACTGTGTCTGCGTTCTTCAAACCCTCGTTCGCCTCATTCAAACCCTCATTCGCCTCATTCGAGTAGTTAATAAGTGCACAGTGCCTTATGAGTGGCCTTCTTGCGAGAGTATAATGAGCAAATTTGGGAAACTCAATAAAATAAAGTGTAATGTGAAAAGTATTAAACAAAAAAAATTTAGTGTGTGAAATGTTATGAAAAATTATTTATTATAATCAACGAGGATTAACAATAAAACTCTTTTGCAAGTGAGATCAATAAGCATCTCCCATTTACATAATTATCTCACTGATCGTTCAACCATCTTCCCGCTTTGTTTCTGGACTTGAAATTGTTGGGATTGGAAGGTAATTTTCACTCTCCTTTTTCTTTTTTTTTGAAATTCAATTTTCTTGCTTTATTTTTTTTAGTTCTTCCTCTATTATTTTCTCATCGAAATTTCAAATCTCATTGATAAGGTTTTGATGCCATGGTATAATTGTGTGGAATGGAATTGGATTGATGGAAAAAAAGGATTAAACTATAAAGTTAGTAAATTTGGGGTTCTCGGTGCTTTTGTGGTAAACCCTAGGGGTTATATATATATCCTTCCTTGAACATTGGCATTGTTTTACAACTTGGCATTGTTTCTTCGATGGTAGCACTGATCCAGATCTCTATGGTGGGGCTATATTTTTGATGGATTTTCCTGTTTGGTGCCCCCAAAAAGTGAGTTCCTCAAGAATTCGTTTTCGTTTTAGGAATTTGATTTAGAGTTGGAACCAGCCAGGATCTTCTCTCCTTCAGGTGACAACGTCAACTAACCAGCAACAACAAATTTCTACATGATTAATACCATTACGACCCATCTCTGAAAATTTGACTCGCAACCAAGGTCAACCAGGATGAGGATGGATCAGGCAGCACGTACTTATATATGATGCTACACCCTACATAAAATCCACTAGATACACATTGGTATCGAACTTCGCCTTCTTATATTTGAGGATGAATACCTGTTAGTGCAGGGAATTAATTAATTTAATAATTTTTATTTATTTGATAAGGTGTTTGCAGGAGGAACTGATGTAGGAAATCAATCGACGTAGACAAATCGACGATGCAATCAATCAATGCGGGATGAATGGATCGACACAGATAACTGAAAACACAATGTTGGGAAGATAGAATTGAGCTTTTGAGGCACCCCTCCCTCAACTTCCATGTTGGATGCATGCAGATTCGTGTAGGCCTGAGGGGTCTTTTGTAAAGTACTCATGTCGACTCACTGGAAAGAAAATCTCTATTTGGTTTATGTATTTACAGATAACAAATTTTTACATTATATTATAAACAATAAGATTTGTATTTGTCTTGTAAAAATGGTCATCGTGTCAATATTTTTTTCAGGTACTTCCAGAATTTGAAATTCTTACTACAACATATTATTAGTGCATTTGTTTTATGTGTTAGGTTTCCAGAAAGTAAACTCTCGCAGAGAGAAACAAAGGAAAACCTAAGTACTATGGAACTACGAGACCGAAGTATATACAAGGGGAAATTGTTTCGCTGGAAAACTTCACATTTGTGATAAGGGAAGGGCCCATTACCATGAATCAGGTCAAGTCAATCTGATATGCATTGGACCATCAGAGAGCGAATTAGGTATTCGGGGCAGAACCATATAATTTTTTACCGCTAACAATATTTGTTCAGCAAGGTTGGGAAATCTTAGAGGGGCGAGAGGTATAATCTATGACTGACTATTAGAACTGAGTGTGGAGGCCTGTGGCACCCCAGATTCCATCTCCAATGGGTGATAAAATTCAGTCTAGCTTCATGTGCTAAGATCACCACGTACAATAACCATTTCTTGAAGACCCCATGGAATCTCATAACATGCAGGGACAGACTCATAACCTACATGATGTTATGCATGACCATGGCCATGGCCATTAACGTGGCATGGATCCTTCTGTTAAATGTGTGCTCTTTAGATTGCAGAATCCACGTCTTTCACATGCGGTCTACCACTCGAACAATTTATAGCCCCATCTTCATCCAGTATGGGAGCTAAGATTATTAAATATGAAGTTGGCAAGGTTGTCTTGGTCAATAAAGCACTGCATCTGAACAAACAGAATGAATCATATCAATAAATTTATCAGGAGAATTGTAAGTAAAGAAGATGTATAAAAGTGCAACAAAATGACCCTCTCCAACACTGGAAAACATTCCAAGATGTACACTGGAAACATTCCAAGACGTACACATATTTTCGAGGGCCATGTACCAATTGGGGTCTCCAACTTAGCTGGGTGTTGACACCAACTGAAAACTAGCATGAAAGGAATTGTTTCGCTGAAGTCAAGAACGGCCCCCCATGCAAATGATGCGCAAATTAGATTTTGTGGATAGTGTACATTTTGAAAATGAATTCCCTTCTCGAATGTGTGTTGTCTATGACCATTTTCTGAAGTTCATCATTCATGTAGGAATGGATGGGAAATATCAAGTATAGATCAGTTATATTATTCTCGAGAGAAATTGATGAGATCTTCATTGCACAAAAGCTTCATGTCCTTGGATCTCACCCTAAACTTTGATCTCAGGGAATGATGTCATTCTAACCACTCAACTTATCAACACCATTTTTTTTTGTTGCATCTAAGGCCAACACCTAGCACATGCACAATAATCGACTCTCAAATCATCATATAAGTCCAACATCATCTTTTCTTGCCAAGCCTCAAAATATTCCCACTACAACGTGACAACAAATTCTTCAATTACACAACATGGCTCTACACTCAGTTCTAATATTCAATCATAACATGCATCCACTATCCCACCCCCTATACACTCAGTTCTAATAGTCAGTCATACCATCAAATTCCTATATCTACGATTTTTTATACATCACATGCAAACTCTCATCAAATCTATAAATTTTTTGGTACAACACATGCAAACTCACCTGATGAGGCATTCCAGCATGTAAGAAATTGAAGGAAAATCATTCTCTGTGCAAGTATGGCAAATCATTCTCTCTAGAATCTCATGCTCTCTGGATGGCTGCACACAAATGGGTGGGTTACTCATCACTCCTCTAATCTTATTTGTTTACATGCTTTTGTTTTTACTTTAAGCCCTTCTAATATGCTAGTGTTTCAACATTCTACTCAAGCCCTTAATATTCAAAGATTATTTGCAAATATGAGGTAGCGTTGGTGAAGGTGTGGGTAAACTTTGTAAACTTAGACGATTAGATAGGATGTTGTTGTATCACAAATTTTGGTTGTTTCTTGGATCTAATTTTGTATCTGATGTGATTTATTTTTTGTTAGAGGGATTTTATTTTGTTGTTCTGCATTATTTATTTATTTATAATTGGGTCTTCCAGTTATGAATAGATTTTGCATCAAGTGAAAATAGGTAATCTCCAAATAGTCTAGAAATTCTAAATAGGTTTCCACTTCTCATAATTCTACACAATAACGAGATTAGATTGATTTTTAGTTTAGGCTGTGAAGTTGCAAATAATGCACATTAGAGTCATGTACAGCTGCAAATATATATTGAACGGTGATTGTGGCACTGATCCCATTAATATAGAGCGCAATAGTTTTCCAATTGCTTCTTCATATATATATATATATGGAAATGCAGTTAAATCATTTTAATGTATATTAGAGTTTGCAATATTTCTTAGAATAAAGGTTGTCCTCCTAGAACTACAAAAATAGGTCACTAAAATTTTAGGCTCTCAGTATGAGATTATTTGTAAGAATGCTCAACAAATACCTAGTGAAGGATGTTCATCAGTATTGTTAAGTAGATGCCATTATAGTGCACATGATCCACTAGTGATAGGTTGTCCCACATGCACATCTGGGCTACACTTGGTAGAATGATGACCTCAACTATCAAGGTTGTATTTTTTTGTTTGGGATTAAATAGTTAAATCTAGAGTGTTATCTGAATATCATTCCTCTACCATAACATGTCGCTCTAAATTTTGAAAAACATATGAAAGGATAAGTGGTCATTCTTTTAAGAAGGCACGAATATGAACATCCAGATCTTTGTGGTTGAATATAACATTTTCCAATGGCACAAAGGGGAGATGATGAAGCATATAGGAGCATTACAACCTTTACCCATTCTAGCCTTTGTGTGGATTGAAATTTCTATGGACTTCATTGTGGGGTTATTTAAGGTAGACAAAAAATTATGATGGTATTTTTTTATTTCCTTTTTAAATATTCTCAATTTTGTGCCTTACAACACCCATTCAAGGCCTCCACTGTAGCTCATATCTTCATGGATAATATTTTAAAACTCAATGGCATGCCCAAATCAATTGTGGTTTATCATGTCTCCACCTTCACTATAAATTTATTGTAGGAATTATTTTAGCTTTAAAGTATTGATCTGAATCTCAACAGGATGTATCACTACAAAACAGATGGTTAGAGAGAAGCATTCAACAAGTGCTTGGAAGCTTATTTACATTCTTTTTCCTTAGATCGATATATCTAGTGAGTATGGTGGTTATCCTTGAATTACTGGTGGTACAATACAACCTATCATTGTGGTACTCAAAGAACCCCTTTGAGGTAGTCTATGGAGAAAATTCCCCGTCAATTATCTCTTACATACCATGTTTCTCTAAGCTTTAGGAGGTGGAAAAAACCTTGGTAGCTCAGGTTAACATTCCTTGTACCCTCAAGGATAATTTGTTGTGGCCCAAAACAAAATGAAACAACATGTTGATTACCATGCCTTTGAATGCCACTTTGAAGAAGGGGATAAGGTGTTCCTACATCTCCAAATCTATAAGAAAATATCAAATGTATTGGCCCAGTGGTTTAAAAATTGGATTTTCCCAACCATTTTTAATTTCATCCAGTTTTTCATGTGTCTTGCTTGAAGAAAGTGGTTCAGTCCAATTTCAGAGTTCAATCTAGCCTTCTCGAACTAGATGAGAATGGTTCCAATTGGTTACAACACAAGGTCTTTTTTGACAAACAAAAGTGTTTTCTTTGCCAATGAAATATCTTGGAAATATTGATCTAATGGAAGGATACACAACCTAGAGATGCTACATGGTAACCAATAGAGATTTTCCACCAATTTTTTCTTTTCTAGCTTTGAGGAAAACACTTCTTTGTAAGGAGGAGGTCACGGTGGGGTCCCACCATAACTCCCCTTGCTAGGAGAAAAGGGTTTTACTTAATGTATTAGGCACATAAGGCAATAGATTGTGAAATCAATAAATGTCAGTTGACCTTGTTAAAGAAGTTCCACCAGTATATTACGGTAAGTTGACCTTGTTAAAGAAGGTCCACTAGATAATAACATTAACTAGGTTCTCTACATGTATGACATCCCAATCCATGGTGAGAAGATCATTATCAAATAATAATAGAACTATGTTGTAGCCCTGATATTCACCAAATCAATATGGTTCTGTAGTCCACATGCAATTATTATTTCATATTATTCATCTAATAACTAAAGGACTAAAGCACCCAATTAATGTTACTAGTGGACCATGTAGAAAACCTAGTTAGTGTTATTATCTGCACTACGTCTGAATATTTTTTGTCTTAATGTGAAAGAATCTAATTTGTCTCTCGTGCCAAGGTGCTCAAGCATGGAGGTGTTTATATACTGGTATGCAATTATTTCCCCCATTTTTTAAAATTTATATCTTCTTCTGAATTTTCAAAGCTGATTATGAGCCTTCTTTGAACATTATTTTGATGAAGAATACATATGGTGATCCTCCTTTCTGAATTGTTTATCAGTGGAGTGGCATGTTTTATTTTTTGAGAATCTGCAATGTGATGTGTTGAATTCTAGCTTTCTATGCTCAGTGTTGGTTCCTAATTTGTTCTATGTAGACTTTTGTGTTCTTTGTTTCCACCTAGTCTCTAGTTTCTATCAGTCCTTTTACTTTAGCGGTTGAATCACCATGCATGAAAAAAGACACTGAGATTTTCTCAGAGGAGGATACATTAACATATAATACTAAATTGTATCCCAATGTGATGAATTGATATTTACAAGAGAAATAAGGCTAGTTAACCCAAGATTAAATAGAATAATGGGTAAAAATTGACACTCGTTGGGTGATTATCAAGTTATGCTTTTGTACAAGAGAAGTGGTAGGATGTACCTTAAAGTTTCTAACATGGAACCTTTATTTATAACCTATATTTTTTTACTTTAATCAATTTTGAGATCTAGCTTATGTGACAATGTCTAAATATTCCAATTGCCTTCCCTATACTCCATTATTTCTTGTATGAGGAATCAAGATAGCTAACATGTTACAAACCACACTTAAACAAATTTATTCCAAGTCTTTGACAAAAAAATATATTATAAAAATAAATAATTGGAACCAATTGCATAACAATGAGAAATACGATAAAATAATCTTATTACCAAGAAATAGTTCAATGGTACTAGATAATACAACTAGTTGTCTATAGATTATGGGAGTGTCCATAGCACTACTATATGCTAAAATGCTAGAAAAAATGAAAGATACAATAAAGAAGACAAATGGAAGATTTATTATGGGTACTTTATTCATTTTCTTCTAGGTTGATACCTACAATGAGATTGGTGTTGATTAGGGTCCTGTTGATGTTGATTACTTACAAGCATTGAAAATTTAGTGTGTATATTTTGGCTTTAATTCCTTGTACTCAGCTAAATTAACCCGAGGATTTCCCTAATTTTCCTAAAATTTCATGGTTTAGATTCTTACCTTTTAATATTTTAGAGAATTTGGCTTATGAGCTCAGGAAATCCCTACAAATCCTCACCAAAATAATTTATCTATTGTTTATTTTTAATAGTTTTTTGAAGCTGTCTTGATGACTTATTATAGACAAAGCGAGGATTTTTTACCTTTTTTAAATTTCTCATATTTTTTTGTCTCAGATTTTAATGCGTGAATCTCCATTTTCTTTTGGTAAGCAACCCCCTTCAAAATTTTTGTTTGTTGCATCTCTAGTTTAATTTCTCTTACTTGGCTTTTTTAATCTGGAATGATCGGGTCAAGTCAGTTCTACAATCATTTTTTTTCTTCTAGAGGAATAATTCCACTCACTTTTAGATTGAGGAAGCTGGTATGTTGTCAATTCCCCTTAGATTACCCCCCACTCCAAATTTCATGATGGAAGGTTGTATTAATTGTTGTTTGAAATGGCAACTACTAACCATGTTCGACATAGAGGGAATGGATCTGACGATCTCCCTTTGTGCTCTATAATATTATTTTATGTTGTGACTCCATGGTTGAATCGAGCTTTAAGGTTATCAACATCAGTGGATATGGGCATTAGTGTCTTTCGATATTTAATAATTATTTTCCAACATTTTTCTTTTTGCAAGATTTTCTTAATCCATTATGCCTACTATCTATAGGCCCTCAATTTTTTTACACACACTCTCAAGTCTCCTCCTAACTAGATTTTTTTCAGTGGATTACCTCCATATTTACATGATCCCATTAGCTATGGGCATTAAGAGATAGGTTGCTGACATAATTTATTCTAGCTCCATATCAATCCAGACTAGAGGGACCTGTCCCCCTCCCTGACAGCCTGAAATATGTCACCAGACCATATCCCTTACCATCAAGAATATAATATCACCTTGACATCATTAGCAAGTTATAGTGACTAGGAAACAGTGCAGAAGATGCTTCAAATCTTCCCCTAGTTCTTCTTCAGGGAATCATCTTATCTTGACTTTACTTCATTTGACCTCTATTGGTTGGAGACGTATATATACTGTATCATGGACCAGTCCCTAGATCCTTTCCCTCTACACATATCCCTCCTGTCGTGGCTTCCTATGCTTGAATCTGAGGGTTTTCTCTTGTTTTCACTCATATATGTCATGTTTCTACATTACTTCTTGTGATTTATATAGGATAATTTTTATTATTTCTCCTTTGTATTGAAATCATTGTACTCAATAGTTTGATTGACCTCCTTATGTGTTCATTTATTTGACAATAACATAATTATATTATCTTATGCTATCTTATCAGTGCCTTTAGTCCTTTAGTTCAGCCATGTCTGGGTTGAAAATTCTTGTTAGTGAAAATTTCCCTACATTTTTACACAGGTACAAGTGTGATCACTTGAGTTAGCATCGGTGTAATTTTATGCAAGCACCTAAGTTATGTGATAATTGATCCAGTATTATGTATTCTTTGGGTAGTCCTACTTCTAGGAAATATTATATTGCCATCCAATCCGCCTCCCATTTGGGCTCTCCTTCAGTGGTTAGCACTATATAATCAATCACACCCCTTCACTACCATAAGACAAAACCTTTATTAGTGGCTCCCATATCGTTCCACATTTTCACTTTATAGCACAATGCACAAGACTATACTTTGGTCCATCAAAGCTCTTTGCTTGGACGGAAATCAATATGGTTATGCTCATATCCCACCTTTCTTCCTATTTGGATTTCCATGACAAAGATGAATCATAGGAAGTGAATCAAATAGAGTTATTTTCCTATCTGATGATAATGGAAATATCAAGAATATATTATTTTACCCCTTGATTAGTGAGAATCCATTTAACCCACTCTGACCCATGGCTCACAATGTTTTCCTACCTGTATGAGTGGAAGACAATTATAGTCAGATCTACTTGTGAATTTTATAACTTCATAGATCTTATTGTTTAGGTTTTCTTTCATCTTAGGAAATATGCAAATATAACTAATCCTTGAATTTGACAGATCTTGATTTTTACGTTTATATTCTTGTTTTTGTACTTTTTGGTTCCCTTATATTTAGGGCCACCTCTCATATTTGTTTCATGCTCTACCAATTTTTGAAAGGGTGTGTTTTAGCTTCCATCTTACCCTTTGATATTTATCATGCAAAAATCATTCATTGGTATTGAAGTCTCAAAAAACTTGTAATTCCCTATCCTAAACAATACTTACACGTAAGAATTATTTATTATAGTTTTTCTTTGGTCAATGCAAATTTTGGCTAATTTGAAGATATTGGTGAGGATGTTGGAGTATCATCATAACATAATCTAAATGGTGTGCCTCCTTTTTTTTGCATATTATTCCAAATATACGTAAGGTATATCTCTAGAGAAAATTTTCGTGCATCCTTCAATGGTTGGAATGTTGGATGCTTATGTAGAGGATTTTATTGAACATGGTCTATGGTAAGACCCAGAACACGTAACACTTTATGACATCTTCTAATACGTATTTAAATGAATCTGAGCCTTTAAAATATATTTTTTGATTTTCTTGTTGAAACTTAAAGTGCTTCCTTAATTTCAATTAATATTTATTATACGAATGGGAATTTTTTTCACATACATTTGTAGTTTAATATTGTTTTTGTTTGTTACAAAATTATATTCATATGTATGGAATTATTATAATGTTATTTATTATGTACCAACCCTTTTTTTAAGGGGTCATTGGTGGAGAGGCCTCTACAATGTCACATATATTAAGGAAAAGAAATATTTTAGTGGAGCATTCAATATTGGAGCATTGACAAGAGTTCATTGTGGAGAAACCTGTATTTGGGGATGAAGATAAAATTGCAGGTTTGAATCTTGATTTTGGAAAATTTTCAAGGTTGATTTGCACCCAAGGTCATCATCATTTCATTTCAAATTTAGTACTTCTTCGTTGGGCATCATATTGTATTGTTATAGTGGGCTGATGCTAGTTGTTGATGAGATGAAAGAGAGGTGTGTTGACCTTATTCTTGGTTGTTTATGTTATCAAATTTAAAAATTATTATTCAAGGTTGGTTAGTAAATAGAAACCTGGTTTCTTTCTCTTCCTATGCCTAAATTAATACCTTTAAGATTCACTTAGATGATTTATGGTCACTTTATGTGCATCGAGAATGGAAAGAAGAAAAAAAATATATTAAGACTAGTGGGTTGATTGTGAGAGAGTATTGATTCCTATGGTTTGTGGAAAATATGGATGAGTGTTAAGATCCAGAGATATTGGGGTTGTCTTGGTTTTCGAAATATATATTTTTCAAGTGGGTACATTTGGTCTGATACATTAAAGGGCGTGTAAATGACATAGCTTTAGAAACAATTCCAAAATTCTATTTGTTTATAATATCTAATCTTTTTGGTGGGTATGTGGTGATAACATGCGAAAAGGATACTATAGAGCCCAGATAGTTAGGGATGGAATCATTTTTATTTTTTGGACTGAAAAATGAGAGGCAAGGACAAGATGCAACCAATAAATAATTATTTTAGTAGGATATTTACTTCCTCTAGACCCTAAGGATCATGCATACCCATCCACATCTATGGGTAAAAATAGGAGAATGTTTTTCTTTTGTGATTCAATTTTCCATCCAACTGTCATACATTATTTATTATATCTGGTCTTTTTCTTTCCATTTGTGTTTAGAAGTTATCTACAACCTGAGCTTTTTAGCATGTAATTTAGTTAGCATGATTGTGCCCAAGCTTTCCTGAATATTGAATGCTAAGTTTCTAAGGTGTTTTTTTCTACTGTGACATTTTATTTTCTTTTTTTATACAAGTCATCTAGCAACATGGTGGCCGCTATCGATCCACTGAAGAAAACTTGTTCGAGTTTCTTTATTTTCTAGAGAAAAATGGTAGACATTGTTGATGTTGAGGTATATGTTGTATACATATTTTATAGTTTACTTTCATTTATAATATTCTAGTGTTCATCGTCTTTCATGCCTCATACTTTTTATTGTGTCTTCTTTCATTTTCATAAGAGGAAATCAATATTGTTGGTCAGAAGTAAAAGTTGAAGAAAGAGGAGAACAATAACACTGTATTGACAAATGCAAAAAGAGAAAGAGAAGAGAACCGGTCTAGTGATACCCTTAAAGCCAATATTCTGCATGAGACACGCACGTACAAATTGATGATAAAATCTTTAGAATTGGTGAATTCATTTGCAATGCCTTAGCAACAAAATGATAATGTTTTGAAGTGATGAAACAATATTTCATGCGTCAATTGTAGTCCAACCAATATTAAGTTGGAAACTCATATTGTAATACTTGACATTTTATATAATATAATTTATGTGGTTGAAATGATTTATAGTTTCACTTGATATTATTTAGTATTGTAATTAGCATATTTAATTTTGTCTTTTAATATTAGCTAAACATGCACATTGTATGCTATTTTTTTAAATTTAATTACAAAATCATACTAATTAATTTATGTAGATAAATTGAACATATAAAATTAATCTAAAACTAGTATATTAGTAGTTTATATTGATTAATGGTGAACACACACAAAATGAATATATGACTAAACTAGTTGTTTATAATGATTATTTATTAAAGTAAATAAAATGAATATAAAATACTAAATCAGTTGTTTATATAATGAATATGAAACTACAAAAATAAATAAATGACTATTGGAAATGATAAATTTGTGACTACAAATAACGATAAAATTTTGCATATATAGGACTATTAGTAGCTAATTTACAATATTTTATAACATGACTTAAATTTAGTCATATTTCTTTAGTAATTAATTGGTTTCAAACAATGACTAAAATGTGCATGTATATGACTATTAGTATCTAATTTACAGTATCTTATAACACGGCCAACATTTTGGTCATATTTATTTGGTCAATAATTGGTTTTTTCAGGTGATCATATAGTAATATGTTTTGTTGTATATTTGGTCATTAATTGTGGCAATTAATGACTAAATTAATGACCAAATGTATGAATAAATATACTACTAAACAATAAAATTGAGAAAACCAATTAATGACCAAGCTAAAAGCGACTAAAAGTTGGTCACATTATAAATACTATAAATTAGCTACTATTGGTCACCGACTGAAATATGGTTGTTCATTTGAAAATTTTAGTCATTTTTTTGGTAACTAATTATCCATTTTGTATTAGTGGAAAAACAACAGTGAGAGAGATTTGTGTTACATTACATTCCTACGGGAGCGGGATTGGGAGTGTTGGAATTTTAGAAAGAAAATGCTTCATTTGACTTGTGCCTTAGTCAAATCGAGAAAATATATTTTCCACATCAACGAGATGAATTGGATTAGATTTATTTGGAGTGGCATGTATTTGTCTCTTATCTAAATCAATAAATTTAAGTTATAGGCTAGAAGTAGAGTTGTGCATGATTTGGTTGCTAACATTTAGACATATAATGGAATTATACTTAGTTAAACTCAGTTAATTGAGCTCTAGTATTGAGTGGAGTCAGTAGAAGTTCGATTATGTAGTTATAACAATCATTAACTCATTGATATCTCAGTTAAGTAATCAATTTACTAAAAATAAACCCATTCATGCATGGAATTCAAATTTCCTAGTTGGAGTGGAGGAAAAGGCACATTGTATTTATTATTGTATACTAGTTGAGTGTACATTCTTTGCATCAAAGCAAGTGGTAAATTACTTCAGGATTTGAGCAAGGAAATGTGGAATTTCCCTATCATTTAGGAGCTAATTTCATCAAGGATTGCACAAGGAAATAGGAGGAAGATTGAGGCTTGAATTGGCCAAGTGTTGGTCAGAACAGGTTAGTGAGCAGGAGATCATAATTGTAGTGCAAGATGTGCTTCAAGATTGAAGTGACATTGATCCATATTTGTTGGGAAAAATACCGAGAGGGGGTGAATCAAAGATTTAGCAGCATCGAAAGCTTTTTACTTTTTCTTTCTCTGGGAACCCATACGCTACTTAATGAACCCAAGTCGCGTATTACCAGAGATCTCATTATGCAAATAATTCTTTACTTATATCATTGAATCATTCATACATTAGATGTTTAGTAAGAAGTAAACATGTGCATTAAGAACATAATAAATCATCACACATAAGCAACACACATGAACACCAATATTTAAGGTGAAAACCCAATTCGGGAGAAAACCACCACTGCCGTCATCTCAGTCTTCAATATTTATTATAAAGAAAACATCTTACAGCCATGTACTGGCGTAGACTCATACCAGCACGTAGGAACCCACCTGCAGAAGGCTACAACCTTCTCTCGTTTACCAGCCTCTCCTGGAAGGGAGCTACAACCCCCTGCTCTCGTTTACCAGCCTCTCCTGGAAGGGAGCTACTACCCCCTGCTCTCATTTACCAGCTACCATTGGAAGGGAGCTACAACCCCCTCACTGAAGGCTTCGACCCTCAGCACCATTGCGGACCACGTTTCATCAATTTTCATACTGGATCCAACAGCTTCCATACAACACACCTTGTAGGCCACTTTTCATCAGATTTTCAGACTGGACCCACTCCACACATTTAAGCTCAACATACATCAAAATGAAACTTATAACCCCATCAATTTATTCATTGAATCATCAACCAATCAACCAACAACTTGATCTTCAATTAACATAATCATCAGCATATTCAACATTCAAACAACCCAGATCTGTATGAATACATTATTGATAGATAACAGTAAACCAACAGAATAGATCAGACATTTCATTCCACATACTTCAGCAAAACCCTAGATTCCATACGCGCTTTTACTTTACTGAACCTGCGTATATACGCGCTTTCATAGAGACAAACCTGCGTATACTTCTGCACATATTCCAGAACCAACCTCACATTCCATACGCGCTTTTGCTGAGGCCAACCTGTGTATGCACGCGCTTTTTATGAAGCGAACCTGCGTATAGATCTTCAAAATTTGTAGGGCTGCGCAACTCTTCAGAACATATAAATAGCTCAGATTTTACCCTTCACTTCAGAAAATATTCGCCTCATCTCAGATCTAAACATTCCATAAACAGATCTAGAAAATACATAGTCATTTCAGATCTAGAGATCCCTCTTCATCATTTTCTTCATAGGTGCAATATTAATTCAGATCAATCAATAAAATGTTACCCTTCAATGCAGATATACTTCAAAGTGAAGTATTCATTAAAACCCAGACTTATGCACACCTTGCACTATGATCTTCTTCTCCTTAAATAGATTTAGCCTTTGTCAATACCATGAGTCAAAACCACACAACTACTAATGGTATTCCTGGATGGGATCAAATAGATATTCCAGCGCTCAATACAATGGGCCAATACCATGGTAAATTCCCTTGGTTTTATGAATTTAGAGCGCAAATAGGCATACACTACTTGGTACGTACTTTTCCGCGTACATACGCTACTTCGCCTTTACAAACCCGCGTATGCTTTGTGACATGTCATATTTATCATTTCTCTGGCACTTACTGGAATTCCTTTCTTATGTTACTTCTGAGCTGATCTGTAGATACATCATCCTTCCTTATTTAACACAAGATACATCTTCCTTACATATTTAACACATAGGTTGCTTATCATAGGCAACTCATCAAGCAGGTTTCTATCAAGAACAACTTCATCAAGTAGGTTGCCATCCAAAGACAACTCATCAAGTCATTTTCCATTAAGGACAACTTCATCTAGTAGGTTGCCATCAAAGACAACACATTGCATCATATTGCCAACAATCTTATTTCATCAAGTAGGTTGCCATCAAGGACAACACATGCCAACAATCTCCCCCTTTGGACTTGATGGCAACCATGATGGTGTTTGATCACCACAACAGATAGATACATTGATTATAACCATTATGCAAACACCATGATACTCTCCCCCTATTCAAACACCATGTTACTCTCCCCCTTTGACATCAAGGGCAAAGGGCGGATCAAAGCCAAAACAAGGTTTTTCTTCTTTTGTAGATCTGATGTGCACTGAAGTTACCATCTCCCCCTGATTTCTTGCTGAAAACATATTTTTTTTTTTCAATGAAGTACATGACTTTATGACCTTTCCTATCACCAAGGACTCATACTTACATCAATGATCCAACCAAGTGGATTTACATATTTTGACTCAACTACCCAACCAAGTGGGTTTACAAATTTGATCAAGTCCTTACATGACTGAATATTACAATTTTACATCATAGGTCTCAACATGACCTTTTCATCAAATTACAAATATGACTTTTTATGACCAATACCAAAAAGACCTCAAGAGAGAGATCATATTTTAGAACCATCATAATGCCAACAATGCATTACTTTCCATATGACCAATGCTCCCCCTTAGCTTGTGCATCCTGAACACTTTCAACAACAAATCATCAATGCATCTTCATCAGATATCAGAGAATGAAACAAAAATATGAGAGCTGAAACATCACCAGAGATACCCAATAGCACCACAGTTGTGCTGAAGAATGCTGACCCCAAAAATTTGTGAGCACACACCCATACGCGGTTTTCTATGTATAAACTCGCGTATATACGCGACTGTGTTTCAGAAAACCCGTGTATCCAATTTAATCCTCTGAATTTAAGTAGATATAATCTTCTGTATGGCAGAGACTATTCCCAGCTTCTGTCTGAGATATTCGAATGCTCCCCCGCAATATATGAGAGAAGATAGATAGGACAATGTAGCTATGTTTTCAAGTGTCATCAAAAGTTGTAGCATAAGCACATCAGTAACCAAGCCTTCAGGGTCTTTGCAACATCAACATATTCTTCAAGAGGAATTATCATACCAGAACAATCTTCTTCAATAGACAATATGTATCAAGCAATCATTCATGTGATCTGTTATCATCAAGATCTTCATGATTTATTTATTTCATAATCATGATGTAACATGTGTAGGAATTATGTCAATAGTCATCAGCAACAAACTTTGCATGATCTATCCTTATCTCTGCATCATAAAACTTTCATCTCATCCATGTGTGAAAACAAAAGATACTCTTCAGCAAAAAGCAATCAGGGCTCATCCATAATCTTATCATAAGAAACCATGTATCATGTCATCATCATTTGAGCATGAGTATTACAAGAACTAAGGAATAAGCAGATACAATGCCAACAATGCAATCATTAGTAGTTAGACTGATGCTCCCCCTGAACCTGTGCTCCTGTTCTTGAGCCATCTCACTGTTTTCCTTAACAGAAAAGTATACGCTTCTATCTCCAAAGGAACTCGCGTGTATACGTGGATTTAGTTCACGAAACTCGTGTATGGAAAGTGAAATACTGAAAATTTCACAACTTCATCTCCCCCTGAACTTATGCCACCTGTACCTGTCTTCTTCACATCAGATGCACTGTCAGAAAATAAACATAACCAGAATTACCAAACCAACCATGAGAATCACCATATATTTCTCCCCCTGTGATGATACATTACTAATCCCTATAATGTATCTCACATTACTCCTGAAGTCATTATGAGAAGTAAGCTTTATAAGCGGATGACTGCAGTAGGATTATTATCCCCTACGTTTTTGACCGGTCCTCCTTCTTTTTCCAGTTTTGCTTGAAATTTATTATTGTGTGCTGGAAATTATCCAATTTCTCAGATCTATTCATCCTGCATTCTTTTTCTACATGTCCATACTTTTTACAAGCATAACATCTTGCGTGACCAGAAAAGTAAGCATAGGGATCATAATGTGTTTTTCTATTCTTTCTTCTATTGCAATCAGCTGCTTTATGACCATACTTGCTGCATGAAAAACAATATCCCTTAAAGAAACCTGAGTACCTTTCTATGTAGAATCTGTTTGTTTGTGACTGAAACAATCTGCTTCTGCAATTGGCTACAACATGCCCATAATTGTGACATTTAAAGCATTCAACATTATTGATCAAAGGAGGGAATGATTTCTTTTGAGGGTTCATGATTGTCGGTTGACCTTTTGTTTCTTCCAACACTTCAGGTTTTGCATTGATATCCTTTGAATCTTTAGTACTTCCTTTTGAACTAGATTCTCCTTTAACAGTTTCATGAAAACCAAGACCAAATTTAACAGAAGGAGACCTTTGACTACTAAGAATATTGTCCAGAATCTTAGTACTATCTTGAAACCTCAAGAGTTTATCTTTTTCTTCTAATTTATCTTTCAAAATATTTACCTCAACATCCAATCTTTGGCATTGCTTCTTCATACTATCTTCAACCCTTCTTCCTTCTTCTACTTGATCATTCAATTTTAAAATCTCTTCCTTCAACCCATTTTCTTTTTCTTCACAAGTTTGTAAAATTTCTTCATTCTTCTTATTTTTTCTTTCCAGATTTGATTTGAGAAAGATGATTTCTGCTTCAAGTCTTCTACTTTGATAGGTTTCTTTATCATGCAGTTTTTGATACATTTCTATCTGTTCTTTCATTCTAGAGATCATCTCTTTGTATATAGATTATCTCTCATTAAATGATCTTTGTTGATCTTCAACTTTAATCTTGAGAGCTTCTTCTAGATCCATAACATTACTTTCACTATTTTCACCATTGCATGCACAAGAATGTGAATCACAAGAAAAACAATCAATACCTGTTTCCTCTTTTTCATTTTCTGCTGCACATGTTTTCTGAGATATCTCCTTTTGAGTAGCCTTCTTCTTTTGCTTCCTTCCCATTGTGATGGATCTCCTTCAAGCAATCAAGCTCCTTCAAAAGGACCTGCTCCGATACCAATTGTTGGGAAAAATACTGAGAGGGAGGGTGAATCAGTATTTAGGGCTGACTGAAAACCTTTTACATTTTATTTCTCTAAAACCCATACGATACTTCACTGAATCCAACTCGCATATAAACGGAGATATCCTTAATAAAACTTGTGTATTACCAGAGATCTTATTATGAAGATAATTCTTTACTTAGATCATTGCATAATTCATTCATTAGATGTTTAGTAAGTAGTAAACAGGTGCAGTAAGAACAGAATAAATCATCACACATAAGAAACACACATGAAAACCAAGTTTTAAGGTGGAAACCCAATTCAGGAGAAAACCACCGCTGTCGTCGTCTCAGTCTTCAATATTTATTATAAAGAAAGCTTCTTACAACCATGTATTGGCGCAGACTCATACCAGCATGGAGGCACCCACCTGCATAAGGCTACAACCTTCTCTTATTTACCAGCCTCTCTTGGAAGGGAGCTACAACCCCCTACTCTCATTTACCAGCCTTTCCTGGAAGGGAGCTACAACCCCCTGCTCTTGTTTACCAGCCTCTCCTGGAAGGGAGCTACTACCCCCTGCTCTCGTTTACCAGCCTTTCCTTGAAGGGAGCTACAACCCCCTCACTGAAGGCTTCGACCCTCAGCACCACTGCGGACCATGTTTCATCAATTTTCAAATTGGATCAAACAGCTTCAACACAATCCTTCACTTATCAACAAACATACTTTGCCCAATACTTCAAATAGAATAGTGAAACCACTGTAACCAAAATATCAGAGATAACCCAGACTTCAGAATAGATATGCAAAAGTAAACTCAACCCAGATCATTCATTGATTCAAATATCATACGCTACTTTTATTCACTAAAGTCGTGTGTATACATGCTTTTCTGCTCACCAACCTGTGTATGACTCACTGCATAGTAACTTTGTATACGCGATTTTTCTTCACCATTTCCATGTATGCACTCACTTTCCTTTTCACCAACTAGCATATTCTTCTGTGTATGCCTTATTTAAAAATTAGTTCAGATGCATATTCAGATCTGAAATGAAATTTCTGTTTCAGACAATCTATCAACCATGTAGAGCTGTTTATACAGTCATTCTTCCTTCATCAATTTAGTCATTGAATCATCAAACAAGTTGATATTTAATCAACATAATTAGTAGCACAATCAACATTCAAAAAACCCAAATCTGTATGAATACATCCTTGACAGATAGCATTAAAACAGCATAACAAATCAGACATTTCATTCCACACACTTCAGAAAAACCCTAGATTCCATACGTGCTTTTACTTTACTGAACCTGCGTATATGCACGCTTTCCTAGAAAAAAACCTGCATATACATATGCATATATTCCAGAACCAACCTCGCATTCCATATGCGCTTTTGCTGATGCCAACCTACATATGCACACACTTTTTATGAAGCGAACCTACGTATAGATCTTCAAACTTTGTAGGGCTACGCAACTCTTCAGAACAGATAAATAGCTCAGATCTTACGCTTTACTTCAGAAAATATTCGACTCATCTCAGATCTAAACATTCCATAAATAGATCTAGAAAATACATATTCATTTCAGATCTAGAGATCCCTCTTCATCATTTACTTCATCGGTGCATTATTAATTCAGATCAATCAATAAATTTTTACCTTTCCATGCAGATATACTTCAAAGTGAAGTATTCATTAAAACCCAGACGTATGCACACACTTGCACTATGATCTTCTTCTCCTTAAATAGATTTAGCTTTTACCAATACCATGAGTCAAAACCACACAACTACTAATGGTATTCCTGGACAGGATCAAATAGATATTCCAGCGCTCAATACAATGGGCCAATACCATGGTAAATTCCCTTGGTTTTATGAATTTAGAGCGAAAATAGGAATACACTACTTGGTACGTACTTTTCTGCATACATACGCTACTTCTCCTTTACAAA